>JANRGW010020296.1:0-42415 GCA_024733675.1 Psilopsiagon aymara | reverse complement strand
GCCACAAGTTAAAAACACAGTGCTGCACCAGCTACTAGGAAGGAGAAAAATGACTGCTACTGCTGAACCCATGACAGCCAGATTGCTTTGTAATGTGCTATAATCCTTTGAAAAGAAATTAAACTCTATTTGGGCTGCTTTAATGTGTAAATGTATGCATGTAAGACATCCCGCAGTTGTCTTGAAGTTATAATTTAGGAATTGACTTCAAAGGAATAGATGCTCATCTGAATTACAGAGAAAAAAACATAGAAACTTTACTATGTCCTCATTTTAGAGGTGTTTCAAAGTCAGTCTTTCCAAAGAAAGAAGAAAAGACAGAAAATACTGTAAAGAAGATACTTAATTTTCTTTGCAGATAATGATTGAGGTAACATTTTAAAACACAAAGTGGCAAAGCAAGAAAGTGTGGTGATGCAAAACCACCAGTATTTCTTCCATGGACTACGGTTTTTGAGAAGGTTTTTTGGTTGTTGTTTTTCTTTTTCTGAATTCTTTACACACCCAAAATCTCACAGCTTATGTAATCACCGCTATGCAGCAATCCTACATGCTTGCTTCATTTCCACATACGTTGCTGCATTCTTCAGTTCTGTACTTCAGCATGAGTAAGAGTGTTGATCTGCTTGAGAAAAAGAAGGCTCTACAAAGGGGTATAAACAAGCTAGTTTGATGGGTGTTGTGGTGTAAACCCAGCCCTCAACTGGAATCATGCAGCTGCTTACTCACTCCCCCCACCTCCTCCCCCATCTCTGGGAGGGATGGAGAGGAGAACAAAAGGAATGTAACTCCCACAGGTTGAGATAAGAACAGTCCAGTAACTAAGGTATAATGCAAACCACTGCTGCTACCACCAACAATAATAATGATAAGGGAAATAACAAGGGAAGAGAATACAACTACTCACCATCCTCTGACCAATGAGCTAGCCCCTTCCGAGTAACTGTCCCCATTTTATATACTTGCATGACATGCTGTGATATGGAATACCCCTTTGGCTAGTTTGGGTCAGGTGTCCTGTCTCTGCTTCCTTTCAGCTTCTCCTCCTCCCTGGCAGAGCATGAGACTCATAAAGTCCTTTGTCAGAGTAAACATTACTTAGCAACAACTAAGAACATCGGTGTTATCAGCGCTGTTTCCAGGCTGAAAGTCAAAATCACAGCACTGTGCCAGCTACTGAGAAGGAGAAAAATGACCACTACTCAACAACCACATGCAATGCTGCAGTCTTGGGGAAGAGTGGCTTGTGGAAGCTGTGTGGTGGAAAACCACTCAAAGGTATTGATCAACAACCAGCGGAATATGAGCTGCTAGCATGCCTGCATGACCAAGAAGGACAACAGCATCCTGATTTGTATCAGAAAGAGTGAGGCCAGCAGGACTTGGGAAGAGATTGTTCCTTTGCCATTGGTGAGACCCCACCTTGAATACTGTGTTCCGTTTTGGGCCCCTCACTACAAGAAAAACTTTGATGCGCTGGAACATGTACAGAGAATGGCAACAAAGCTGGGTGAAGGGTCTAGGATGGGGGAAACAACCTTCAGCGGAGGTTTAGACTGGATATTGAGAAAAATGACTTCACCAAAAAGGTTGTCAAGCATTGCAATGGCTGCTCAGGGAAGTGGTTGAGTCATCTTCCCTGGAGGTATTAAAAAGATGTGTAGATGTGGTGCTTAGGTGTATGGTTTAATAGTAGACTTGGCAGTGTTAGGTTAATGTTTGGATTTGATCTTAAAGGTCTTTTCCAACCTAAATGATTCTATGGTGATTTTCTCTTTCGAATACCCCTATCTGAGAAGTAAGAATTGGTCCGTCTCATGAGTGTTTTTATTCAGTTTTTTCTTCTTATAATGCAGGTAATGCAGAGCTGGTTTTGAAGAAAAATGACTCCTACATGGCAGGCCTCACAGAAAAGTCTGTATTCTCAATCTGATTTGAAAAGCTGAAGAGCTTCCTGGCTTGTATTTTAGTGCTCCAGCATCCACTAATGGTTTATGTTGTTGGGTTTTTTCAGTAAACTAATGTGATTTAGACTCACTGAAACACAAAGTAAACATGAGTGTAAGACCAATGTATGTCCTGAATTCTATTCTTTATACTGTTATATCTTCATGATGTCTGCTGAAGCACAACTCACCACCAGGAGTGGGCACCACAAAGATGCTCTGAAATCCTACAACTGGCAAAATGCTGCTCCTAGTCCTACCATGCACAAAACACTCTTATGTATCCAAGGATCCTGGGAGACTCACAGCGCTGCCTACTTCAGCTGGTAGAAGTAGGTAAATCTTTTTGAAGTGTGTGTATACAGACAAACAGAAAACTGTGTGAATCCAATGTTATTTTTTGCCATTTCATTCATAAAGTCAGTTTTCATAAGCATAGGCCTAGTGAAGAACAGAAAACCCTATGCCAACATAAAAGTTATTATCTAGTGCTGCTGGTATATTTCCTACAACTTTTCTAAATCTGAATTATTATAAATATGTTTTTATACTATTACAAAGGGAATTGGAATTTTAGCTGTGGCAGTTTAATTGATCCTTTTTATGAGCTGATTAGGGAAATCTTACACAGTATCTTTGACTAGAAAGATTAAGAAGACAGTTCATGATCCTATGTGTTCATTTGTCTTTGCCAGTTTAACTTTTTTTTTTGTTATTCATCATAGCATAGAGATTATTATGCACCAAATGCAGGTAATTTGGAAGATCAAAGAAATGCAATTAAATTGTGAAGATGTAGAGATACTGCAACATTCTAATAGTAATGGTTATTGTAGCAGTAAAATGTAGCTAAAGTTGACTCGTCCAGAATTTTTATAGTTCATCTATTTATCCATTTATTAATTTATTTATTTATATATTTCAAGAAGAAAGAGTATCTGCACTGTATGCAACATATATTTCACATAACTTGTCCATCTTTCTAATGCTTCATCACATTCTCTCTCTTTCCTGCATGGCATCAGTTATCCTGTTAGAGAATGAAAATAATACCATGTCAGTTACAGGGAGTGATAATAATTGCTAATGAAAGTATTGTAGAAACAAAGATAAGAGGCAAGACAAAGGATAAAAATCCTCTACATGAGAAACTCAACAGAGCAAGTAAAGCAATCAGTGCACAGTTGTAAATGAACATGTGGCTTTCAAAAACACCTAAGAGAATCCAGTGCCAGTGTTCACTGAAGAATAATGGTCCAATTTCTAGTAACTTACATTGTATCTCTAACAGTCCCACCCTCAAACCTGCTAAAGGACAGTTACATAGTTAATTGCTTTCTATAAATATTTCTGCAAGCACTGGTGGAAGCACAATGGAAACAGCACTTCAGACAGTTATAGTACAAAATCAAAGGGGCAGAGCCAGTTTCTTCTTTGTTTTTTGTTCTTTTTAATAATAATAATACTGCCTCACTTTAAATTTAGTTGACATGCCTTTACATGAAACCCTGTTTTTCTAATGAGTTTTATCATTCATACCTATGTCTCTTACAGCAGTTTTTTTGTTTTCAGACAAATTGCACACATCTAATATTTCTGTAAACTAATGGAATATTTAGACAAATCTTAAGTGCTGCAATGACAATAGCCTTTTATTTAAATAAAAATGTGTTTCTAAAATATTGGAAAGCTGAATGATAAATATACATGCTAAGAGAAGGAAATCACCATAAACTTGAATTCCCTCAGACAGATACGCAGGGAATCTGAGTACATAGACTTTTTAAAATGCTGCAACTTTGTAACTTCAGATAATGTCAAACACATGAGGTCTCTGGCAGTTAATAACTAGGAAAAATAGTCTCCTTTTTAGAAGCTCTGTATTCTGTGTAGTGTGACAGCATCAAATAAATAAGGTAAACAAGACAAATGATCTATGTAGTCTACCTAAGCTTATAAGAAAATGGTACTATGAAAAAAAAGAAATGGTCATAGTTCTGCAGTTAATTTCTGCACTGAGGTGTAAATCTTCAGAAAGCTCATTTAAAGTAACTTACACTATGCTACTGAAAGCCTAGGCTACACAAAAGCAAAAATTGTCCTGCAATAGAACTGTAAAATAGTTTGGGTTTGCAAAGGGCCTTTAAAGGTCATTTAGTCCAACCACCCTGCAAGGAGCAGGGACATCTTCAGCTAGATCAGGTTGCCTGAAACCACATCCAGCCCGGCCTTGAATGTCCCCAGGGATGGAGCATCTGCCACCTCTCTGGACAACCTGCTCCAGTATTTTACCACTCTCATTCTAGAGATTTTTTTCTCCAGCCTGAATCTCCCCTCTTTTAGTTTAAAATCATTAACCCTCACCCTATCACAACAAGCCCTGCTAAAAAGTCTCCCCCCTCATCTTTCTTATAGGCCTGCAATAAGGTCCCACTGGAGCTTTCTCCAGGCTGAACAAGCCCCACCCTCTCAACTTTTCCTCGTAGGAAAAGTGCTCCGTTCCTCTTATATTTTTTGTGGCCCTATTCTGGACCCTCTCCAGCAGGTCCACATTTTCATCTGCTGAGGCCTCCAGAGCTGAATGCAGTACTGCAAGTAAGGTTTCACCAGGGCAGTGTAGAAGGGCAGAATCATCTCTCAATCTGCTGGCCACACTCCTTTGTATGCAGCTCAAGATATAATTGGTCTTCTGGGCTGCAAGCTCATGTTGGCAGTTTATGTGCAATCTTTCATCCACTAGCACTCCTAAGTCCTTCTTCTCAGAGGTACCCTCGATCCTTTCATCCCCCAGCTTGTATTGATACTGGGCATTGCCCTGACCCAGGTGCAGGACCCTGCACTTAGCCCCATGAACCTCATGAGGTTTGAATTGGTCCACCCCTCAAGCCTATCCAACTTCCCCTGGGTAGCTTCCTATCCCTTTGACATGTCAACTTCACCACTCAGCTTCATGTCATCTGCAGACTTGCTGATGGTGCACTCAGTCCTGTTGAGTCATTGAAGAAGATATTAAAAAGTGCTGGTCCCAGTATGGACCCCTGAGGGGCACCACTTGTCACTGGTGTCCATCCATTGACCCGGGGACAGCTACCTTCTGAATAGGATCATCCAGCCAATTCCTCAATCCCTGAACACTCCCTCCATCAAACCCATATCTCTCCAGTTTAGAGAGAAGGATAATGTGAGGGACTGTGTCAAAGGCTTTACAGATATCCAGATAGAAAACTTCTGTAGCTTTTACTTTGTCTCGTCTACTGGTGCAGTAACTCCATCATAGAAGGCCATTAGACTGGCAAGGCAGAACTTGTCCTGGATGTCTCTATCTTCCATTTGCCTCAGTATGGCTCCTAGAGTATTTGTTTCATGATCTTCCCAGGCATAGAGATGAGGCTGACAAGTCTGTAGTTCTGGCTTGGCAACTACATCAGTCTGTTACCTCAGGACTGAGATGGATCTCATCAGGTCCCACAGAGTTTTGTATGTTCAGGTGCCCCAGATGGTTACAAACCTGATCTTCTCTTACAGTGGGAAGAGCTTTGCTCCCCCAGTTCCCTCATTGCATATTGTCCACTCAAGAGGTATGAGAAGGGAGACTGTCAGTGAAGATTGAGGTAAAAAACTTGTTGAGTACCTCAGAATTTTCATTGTCCACTGTTTCCAGCTAAACAGTCTCGCTCACCAGGGAGGCACACAGACTTTTCTGTTTGACGTACCTGTAGAAGCCCTTTTCTATAAATTGATAAATAGCATAATAAAATGAAAAAGAATCAAATAACAATACACAGGCTTAACAGCAAATTTCAGATTTAAAGTGTAGGAGCAATAACAAGATTCCTTTGTTCATGAGACAGTGTCCTCTGAGAAGTTGGTTGGATCTGTGAAAAGTTTTTGCCTTTGTAGAAAGAAGGAGACAAATCAGACAAAGCAGCAATCTGTAGGACAGATATCTGTCAACTCATGATTAACAAATAGTCTTTAGGAATTGTTCATTCTTATTTTCCAGTGAATGGCAGAATAGGTTATGAGAACAATGTATTTTGTTCTATGCAGTGGCAAAAATGTTAATTACTTTATCTCTTAAAATGGTCATTTTACCACTAAGCCTTTAAACATTGAGTCAGAGACTGTGAATATGATGGTGATGGCAACAGAAACTTTTGTAGATAAGCAGAGGATCTGTAAAAAGAGGTCCCACTTGTTCTGCTGGCAGACAGGCTATGCCACAAAGAGACCACAAACTAGCTGTATAACATGCAGAGTTTATTAAACATACACACTAAAGCCAATAAACACATTAAAAGCAAGCACACTAATGCGAATTATGTAAATGGTTCTCTCTGTATATAGTAAATAGGTACAATAAGGCAAATCAGAGAGAGGGGTATATAAATACCAAAGAAAGTTAGAAATGCATTAGATCATTACACATGCAGAGAATAGAGATTAAGAAGAAATGCAACACCAATTACCACTGAATCATAATCCAGGCCCACACTTCCAGCTGGGAAGCCCCACTGCAGGCAATGCCAGGAGTCTCAGATAATTGTAAAAATTCCTGCACGGTGCGTCCACCTATAGATGAGGCTTCTCCTATGGCCACAAGAGAGTCCCGCTATTATACCCTTATCAAAACAACTGATTTTATGCCAGATCTCTAATCAGTTACTCATGGGACCATGCAGTTTCTCATTATCTCGCTATTATTCACTCTGAAAGCATTGATCAGGTGCCCCACATCAGCCAAGTGTGAAGGTCATAGAACAGTTGCACACCTATTTTTCCTGCCTTTTTCCAACAGTCATGATGAACACAAACATATATAGTCTGCCAGATTCACTTCGGCAAATGACATCCTTTGTTATGGTTCTCAGTCATGAGAGGGAATCAGCTGCCAGCTAGGTTCCCATCCATTACAAACTGCATTGTGCAACTATGGAGTGATATTGAAACAGTTATTTTCTTTGATCTAGTGTATGTGCTTGACATCTGATCAAGGGTAATTAAGACCTTGGTAGTCACTTTGACTGATATCTCAAACACTTTAATGACATTACTGTTGGTCTAAAGAGATTAAAAAAAAACATGACAGGTTTGCAGAGGAATAAAAATCGAATTTAGGCATGGATGACAGATTTTAATAAATAGAGTCAAGCTTAACAATTGGAGAAAGGAAGAAGGGTCAACAAAAAAGGAAAACTAAGAGAGTGATAAGATTGAAAAGTGGAGGCATGAAAAGACTAAAGGGAAAAGAACAAGAAAAGGAAATGTCTTAAAGAAATGTAAATGAATTGCCATAATAGGCTTGAATATTTTACTATTGTGATTGTTCCTTTATTCTTGCACACCTTTTACAGAAAACACTATGAGAACTGGAACTGAGCACACAAAACAAAGCAAAACAAAAAAAAAAAAAACAAAACACACACACAAAAAGAAAAAGAAAAAAAGAGGAAAAAACCAGGCATACATTAAATTCAGAAAGGAAGAAAATTATAATATTGAAACAGTAACTCTGGCCTCTGGAAAAAGTGTTCCAGATCAGAAAATCCCACAGTGTAGATGCTTCCAGCTTTCTTTCTTTTGACAATTCCATCTCATTCTACTATTAGTAATACTTTCACTGAACAAACGTATACAGATACAGGTATACAGTTTTGAAACTAATCAATACCTTGGCAAATAACATTCGCTCATGAAAGGTTTTTTTTTTTTTTTTCTAAATTATTTTTCATTGTATTACTTTTGTATTTATACCTAAATACATGTTAAATATAAACGAAAAGGAAAAAAACACTGAAAATTATTTGACTGGCTATGAAAAATATATTAGGTAGACATCTGATTCGGCTTTCATTTTTGGCCAGTAAAGACAGTCATACAAAATAGGCTGACAATGGTGATAATCCCTGGCTACTTTGTGTGCCGCAAATCTAAGGAACAATATTGGTGTGTTGACATGTAAGAGACAGATTTATTTTTTTTTTCTGTGACCAGGTGGGTGTTAGCCCTACTGGGAACATTTGTCTCTTCTTCATAAAAAGCCTCAGATATTGTACCAATCTTGTTAACACAGCAGAAACAAACCTATCAGCACTTTATTCCACAGCAGCAAAAGGTATTTCATTCTCTCCCACACTCCTATCTTCCACTCACAAAAATCATATTTAGCAATAACCCAGTTTCCTTTTTCAGCGCAAGACTCTCATAGTCTAGAAAATGTCACTTTCTGATGCTATTCGTGTTCTACTAGAGCAAAGCTCTTTGAAGATTTGTTGCTTTAGTTTCTGTATGTGCAAACAAGAAATAAAATGAGACTCCAATATTTTGTAGGTTCCGAAAATAAAAAATAAAAAAAAAAAACAGGCTCTGGTATTGTTTAGGTTCCCTAGTGATAGAAAAAGCAATATAAATTATTACACTACAGTTAATTAAATTTTCCCTTTTACTTAATCGTAAGTCTGAAAGTAGGTCAGTGTCTTCTTGAATTATCTGAATATTATGACCCAGAATTTATTTGTACTGTTTCTATTCTCTTTTTACATGATCAACTCTTCGCAGTAAGCATTTGCAGAAAGCAAATTTTTAACACACACACACACACACACACACACACACACACACACACACACGCGCATGCACGCACGCACACACACACGCATGCACACATACATGCATGCACACACACACACTCGCTTTTTTATTAATACAAGTCAAAGGATTTTGCAGCTTGATAAAGGCAGCTGTATTTTTTTCACTTGGAGGGGAGTGCTGGAGAAAGAATTTGTAGCAGTCCTTAGTGGAACAGTTAACATTGCTGGTAGTTAAACCAGTCATATTCTGAATTCAGTCATAGATATTAAGATGAATGGGACAGTTCATGCTTCCCAAAGCTACTGTTTAAAAGTGACTGTAGGCAGCTACATCACTGTGCACTAATGGATTATAATAATCATGTCCTCAGCATTGTCTTCATAACAGTTGAAACATATGAAGCCAATGCAGCAGAAGAGAATGGAAGCATGCAGTGAACAATGATTTAATGCAACACACAAATTTAGGATGCTGTAAAAGTCTTTTGCTGGCCTCTGCAATCTTTAGTATTTTATGAAGGTCATCCTTGTTGTAATGAAAATCAGTAAGGTGAGAAGTGCAGAATATTGTTTAGATACTGAATCATTCCCTAAATAGTATCATTTGCCTGAGTGTCTCAGAAATGTTAAGGTAAACATTTTTTTTGGTGGAAGAATGTCATGTATCGTGCGCTGATCCCTGTGGAAGATGATGATGGGACATAGTAAAGGGTGGGTCAGAAGTTAGCTCTTGCTTTTCTTGTCATTCCTTGCCTCCCAGCAGGATGCTGAAAGCCCTCTGAAGTTGCATGTTGTCCCTCTGTTAGAGATAAAACAACAGTATGCATGCCACTTGCTCAGAGAATTCATTGCGAATAAACCATGTTTTGTGCACCACCAGTGATCTGTGAGTCCATTGGGAGTGACTACAGAAGAGAACAGGCTAGCAAAAAGTGAGGGCAGGAGAAGAAAATTGGACAGGGATCAGATAGACTGTTTAACTCATTACATAAGCCTTAGGTTTCACTCTGGTTTGCTGAAGCAATCAGTTTGCATAGTTACTTCAAAACCATAAATACAGAAATAATACAGTATTAAACCTCCGTTTGGTTTTCTGTCCCAGTATTGCCACCATTAGTCTCTTAGTTATATGCTCCCCTACAAGGATGACTGTTCACACTTCAATTTTCCCATATTGGAAATTTTTGAGAAATGCTTATGTTTATACCTCAGTGGTAAAGTTTTCTTAAGACTCTCCAGCTCATTAGTCCTCTAGGAAACACAAACGACTACACATTCTCAAGAAAGTTAAGCAGGACTTTAATTCTTTAGCTGCATTTTTCAGTTGGGGATATATTTCAGTTTAGGGTGCTTTGTTTATAACCTTTAGAGGTTCACTTATTTTTTATTCCTTCTTGACAAATGAATCATCGCACTTTTCCTTAAAAAAAAAAAAAAAATAAAAATTGTGAAGAATCCACTTTTGCAAGGCATGAACAAGCAAACCAGATCTGAATGATGTGGAATCTGCAGTTAGATGTAGTCTGGAAATTTGAAAAGAAAACTGGAAATTTGAAAAGAAAAGCTTAAACCTTGGAAGATAACAAGCAGGAAAACCAGAGAATTCCCTGGTTTATACCCATTACTTCACTGAAAATATTGTTGGTATCGTCCCTAATAGCAACCGCAAAGCATAGTGCAACAAGATAACAGCACAGATGGAAGAGGCATGCTTTTTTCTCAGTTTAGTGCTGCTAACAACGTTGGGTAGCAAATTCTGTTCCTCAGAATTTCAGAGAAGGTAGCTTCAATGTATGCGCTTCAAAATAAGGCTGATACAGTAGGCAGAATTTGGGGTCAGGGTGAAATAATATTCAAACCACCACACTAACTACCTTCCACTCTGCACTTGTGGTGATACCAGTCCTCCACAAGGACTGCTGAGAATCTTGTATAAAAGATGTTGAGTATTTTCATAGAAGCAACTTTTTTGAGTCCATAGTTTTAATATGCTTTTCAGCCTCTTACTTTTCCATTTTTCTCTATGCTTTACCATAAAACTTCTTTCTCCTTCTCACTTTAATTCAGGTAAAATTATCTTTTATCCTTTAGTGAGCCTTTGGCTTTTTTGCAACTTGATACTTTTCATTTGCTTTTCTTAGTAATTTCATTTATAGCTTTTTTAATATTTTGTATTGATATGTTTGGAGTTTATTGTTATTACCCTTGCTGCTATCTACTCCTCCTTTTTCACTAGGCTCACCTACTTTCTCCAATATTTGTTTTTTTTTGTTTCTGGATAAGTCCGCATTTTAAGCTCTTTCTTCTTCATCTCTTTCATTTGAAGCAGCACTGATTAACACTGTCAGATACACCTTTCAGGTCTGAGCCATCAATTATCACTCTTTAATAACTGGTTTTCCTCATTCCCTGTGTTTTATCACCTTCCTTGAAATTTCCAATATTCACTCATCACTTCTGCTGTCTTGTGTAATTCAGTTTTCTTTTAAACTTTATTACTTTTTTTAAAAAATAAGAATAGTACAACATTTTTTTTCTTCCAGGTTTGGTTGTTTTGGGGTTTTTTTGGGGTGGTTTTTTTTTTTGGTTGGTTGATTGGTTTGGTTGGTTTTGGTTTTCTATTTCTGCAATTTTGTGTTTCTTCAAAAAAAAAGGCACTGACTTAATGGTAACATATTTTACTTTGAGACTAAAACACTCTCCTGACTTTATCTTGCATAAACCTTGCTCGAGGCTTTTTTTCCAGGAAATCTTGCTTCTCTTGGTTTTCATCAAATTTATCAAGTCATTCCCTCTTTGAATTTGTGGGTGTATTGAGTGTAATGGAAAAAGCAATGTTTCACATGTTTCTTGCTTTTCTTTGGCTAGATCCTATTACCTTGTCTCAGCAGTTAGCAACGAGGCAGTTGATTCTGACAGTGTCCCAGGAACAGGGACAGGATCTGTGCTTACTACAAATGCATTTTCCTCTTTGTTTTGCAACACTTTTACGCAATGTTATAGATCGCATCACCCAGAACGTAGATACACTTTACCCCTGCATAAGTTTGTTTATTAGAAATCAAGTGCTAATGAAATGTTCACAAACAGTCATGGAGTCTTTTTTATTGTTTTGTGATCTTGTTCTCTCCCGAATCCACGCAGTATCAAAGACGCGCTATGAGTGGTACAGTTGGCTGCAATATGTCAGGCTCCTTCCAAATGAGGAAAGTCACTAACTAGGGGGAGATGACTTGGGTTCTACAGAACAGTAAGAAAGAAATTCAGGTCACTCACATTTTTTTTCACATCACTGGAAGCTTTCAGGCAGTTAATGATATTTCTTTGGTATTGATTTGTTGTAATTTATGCTACTATTCCTACTAGAGTAACTGTTTTCAAACGTGCCGTTTACTTTCAGTACAATGGACATGAATTCTCTTCCTGATCAAAAAGTTATTGGTGATCATAGTCTCTGGATCAGAACCTGCCACACCACTGAAAATAAACCCAAATCAAACTACAGCTTTCCCACCCCACCTTTTGACCTAAAAAAACAAACAGAAAAAAAGCATCCCACTGCATTGATGGTATTTAGAACACTTCGGGATGACAGAAACACATATAGAAGGAGATATGTCATCTACTTTTTCAACCCAGAATTTAAGGGAAAATTCTCATTAAACTTCCCACATATTTTATGTAAGCACAGTTTTCTTCCTGTATGCAAAATTATTCCTCAGGACCATATATAAATAATTCACTGTACTTAACAAAAAATCTTCTTGTGGCTATGCTAAAAGGGGCTAGTAGGCCGTAATCTGCACACAGCAGAGTATCAAAACTCTTAATTGTAACCCTTACTTTTTTTCCCAGTATCCCTCCTTTTATTGTAGGTGGTAGTTACATTACAAAATGGCTTTTGAGATTTGCTTTGCTGAATCAGCTCTAATACAAATTTTTCTGTACCTGCTAACAGACTGCCAAAACAGGTGTGTTTCCTCTAATTCCTATTGAGCTTGGTTATATAATTTGTGAATTTGGTTCTGTGTTTCCTCTAATCCCTATTGACCTTGATTATATAATTTGTGAATTTGGTTCTGGTGTCGCGGTGTTTTTTTAAACTGAAACCAGTGAGGGTGCTGAAAGGTACCTCAGTCCACTAAAACTGGATTCCAGATCTCAGTATGGATATGGCTGAGCATCCGTTCTTCAGTGGTTTGCCCTGAGTACAGAAGCCAGTTTATCAGCATTCATTTTGAAATTCAGAGGTTTCCTCCTGTAAGCAAATAGTATCTGTCATCCTGCAGAATAATCTGTTGGCCATGATCTGATGTAATGAATGATAGAAAAGAATGCCTGTCTCTTTCATCTTTTGCATTTCCCCAGAGGAAGGATATGGTATGCCTTTTGGTTTAGGAAAAAAGAAATGACATCTAAACCTGCTGGATTTCTTCTTAACCTCGGCTTTTTACCCAGCTCACTGTATGAGATAAAGAAAAAGGTCTTAGTATTAGATGCACATTGAAGCCTCTCTCTGACTAGCATTTTCGTCAGTTAGTCAAGATCTGCAGCTTTTTCCCATTCTTCTTACTTTGTAGGAAGAAGAGAGTGTTTCTTTCAGAGCTGGAAAAAAATTAATCTCTTCTTAGACTTCTGGATGGCTCAAGGTCATTTAACTAAATTCGCTGCAGGTCTATAGAATTCTATGCAGAAATTAAGGTCTCTGTTACAGCAAAAACTTTTTTAATAGTAAAAAAAATCTGCACCAGACTGAAGGTCCTTCTGTGTACACTGTAAGTAACACCAGGTTTCAAACAATATAATTTCACACATAATTAAAAAGTTTTCATCATCATTTGCTGCACATCTTAAATCTATTTGCAAGGCTATTTGATTTGATATTATACTAAGTGGAATTATAAAGGATAAATAAAGTAGTTTTACTGAGGCCATGCTTAAAATAATTTACACTGATTAAAGTTAGATTTAAAAGTTCCACTTTGTGCTTTTCTTCTTTTCTTCGTATTTTAAAACAGAGATATATCAGTATAATGCAATGTAATCTTAGCAGTAATGAATAAACTTGGAAAATTGATCTTCAGTTTTATGTAAAGAAAATGTCTGAGTTGAATTGATTGTTTAGCTAGAAGTTAGCACATGCTTTTGTACTTCAGCTTTTATAAAACTGACCAGGATTTTTCCTACTGATGGCAGGTTTTGAGATGTATCTGAAAACCTCTAGAAATGTTTTTTAATATTTTTTTTCAAGAAACTTTTCTCAGATAATCTGAATACCACAGAATTTTGCAAATTCTAGTGTAATTCAACATGATTTTGTTTTATTTAAATCAGTTTGACCATTCTTCCTACATGACAGAATGACAGCTAGAGTCATAGAATCACAGAATCATAAAACCGCAATGATTAGGGTTTGAAGAGACCTTAAAGATTGCCTAGTTCTAACCCCCTACCATGCACAGGGACACCTTCCACTAGACCAGGTTTCTCAAAGCCCCAACTAATATGGTCTTGAACACTTCCAGGAGTGGGTCAGCCTCAATTTCTCTGGTCAATCTGTGCCAGTGCCTCACCGCACTCACAATAAAAAACTTCTTTTCCTTGTGTAATCTAAATCTACATTTTATTTTTCCGAAAAGTAGTAATAATGATGAAGAGTAATGATGAAAGGGATCTGGGTAAAAAAGTGGCTACAATAGCTTTTAAGTTTTGATTAGGAAGACAATTTGGAAGTAAATATTCTGATCTTCCCTACTCAGTCAGATATGATTTCTGTGTTATTGCAGCAGGCAAGCTGGATCTACTTGTAATGAAACTGAAACACACAGTAGAAAGCACATGCTGTGCTCCAGTTAATATTAGGACATTTAGTCCATGAGACAAGATTAGAGCTGTTCTGGAATGGAGAATATCATGGCAAATTCACATGATATAGACAACAGTTCTTCAACAGATTCCCTAACATCATCTGGTTTCCTGCTCAGGCCTGATCTTGGTATCAAATAGTGTATTTAATCTCTCAGTATTTCTATCTCCCATTTGAAAAATATAAGGAGTAGTTAGTTCATATTCCAGCGCCACACTGTGAAGATAAATCCATTACAATCTGTAAGTCACTAAGAAGGCGAGGTAATGAAGTCCTTACAGACACTGTGGTGCAGCTTTATGTCCATGTTCACTCATGTCTTTCTCACTCCTGGGCTTGTAGTTCTGCTGATGGAGGCAATGTCCCTCATGACTGTTGTGGAGCCCTGACTGCTTTCTGGGAGAGATGGGCTGTGACCCCAACTCTCCAGATAGTTTTATGCTTCACTTCTAATTTTGATGCAATGTAAAATGGTTACACTGAATTTCAAAAATCAGGAAATCCAAGGATGGAGAAATCATACTGGTTTTGTGGTGAGCTGGGACCTCTAGTTGTCAAGAAACAAAAAAGTTTTCTTAGGGAGTGAGAACAGGAGCAAAGTATTACTCTTTGTTTAAAGACACTGAAGTGTTTCCTTTCAAGGCCATCAAGAATAAACTTAAATTTTAAATATATCAGAGAAAGAGGCACTCTCACAGCTCTTATCTGAAGGTGTGTTTTTACAAACTGATTTTGCTTTATATATCTAATGAAATTAGAATAATTTAATAAAAAGTTTACTGAATACAAGATCTTACAAGCAATGTGGTCTCATCAGCATGCTAACACTAGGTTACAAGGGTAAAGAAATAATCCCAGGTTTATTCAAATTTGTGAGGGTTTGGGAAGGGGACAAAACAAAGCTCAAATGGCACAGAAACCACAAAAATCCTTGGCGCTTCTAATAAAGTGCTACAAATACTTTCAGTGTTTCATCAAAAGCTGATGTTCGTTTTTTTTTCAAAGAACAATCTTGTTATAGAGAAAGATAAGTCCATGGAAGGAGAAAGAAAAAGAAAATTCCTCTTAGATTTCTGAAAACTGCTTCAGGGGCAAAACTATGGATTGGCCCAGGTTTTCAGAATTTATTTTGTTTCTGACAACTGAATTTTACAAGTGTCTGGGAAAATGAGATTTGGAACAGGTAAACATTTTCTTGCTAATCCCTTAATGGATTAATGAGCATCTAGATATTAATATAACACCAATAAAAGAATGGCTAGTGCAGCAAATGATGGGTTAGGATGGTTTATAACTGTGTGATCTAATAAATACTTTGCTGCACTCTAGCATGCAAAATCTTGATCTTAAATTGCATTTTCTCACATTTAAGTTTTGCATGAGGAATAACTTACATGATTATGTGTGAAATTTCATTAAATTTACAAGATATTTATCTACTTATAGGGCTTCAGTGAGGGTAGAGGAGTCAGAAGTGTATTTTCCAGAGGGTCTTCAAAGATACTACTATATATGTGCTCAGGTTTTCATCAAACTTCAGCTCCTCCTCCTCCTCTCTTTTTTTTCCCCTCTCTAGACATTGCAATGAGATAAAAGTACCTTAAGCTACATCAAAGCCACTTCCCCGCTCTCTTGTTTATATTTCTCCTCTCTTGAAAGTCCTAAAAGCTCAGAGCTGGAGTTGAACTGAGAAGAAGATAACGTCGACACTCAAAATAAGAAAACCATATGAAGCTGCATCTACTCTATTTAAGTATTCTGTCTACTACTCACTCCTGTTAAAGCCCTTCAAGCTCCAAGAAAGTGACCCTGGTGTCAAAGGAATGAAAAGACATTTTTTTATTATTGTTATTTTTCCCATATTTATTTCACAATAGCATTTTTAAAATACCTCTCTGCACCTCTCTTGGCCTGTAGGAGCAGCTGTTCTCTCTGACATCTGCTATTCTCTCTGATATGCCTAAAACTCTTTGCACCTCAACACAAATCCCCAGTTGTGGTGTCTTCATTATTGATGGTGAAGCTTGCATTTCAGTCATTGATTATTTCTTGTCAAGACATGATGAAATTACCTTTGAAGAAGCAGACTCATGGGATAGTACTAGAGCTGTGATAATACAAGGCTCAGCATGCACTGCAAAATCTGAATGTGGGTGTTATCTGCTCTGATCACCTTGCTGCTATGCTAGCAGTATCCTGAGGAAAGGAGTAAGTAGCTGGTTTGTATCATTTTTACATATGGCAGACACCGCACTAAAAATTTTTGCACCCAAAATTATGCCACAAATGGTGATTTCTAATTCAAGTTGTGTTTGCATGTAGCAAAATATGGTCTAAAAGTACACAGTAAGGTCTGTGAGTTCCTAAAGCAAGCGAGTCACACGAAAATAAGATGCAGAGTGAACTGGTTTATTTTACTGATTATTGATAGTCCGGATACTATTTATGTCATGCCTGAAGATGACAAAGACAAGGTTGAGGGAGAAGCAGAAGATGATGAGATTAAATTATACATGAACACCATGGCAACAAAAGGTGCTGAAAAGGGATTCCTCTGTAGTAAATTCCTGGAAGCTCTCCCCATATAAAGAACAGAGAAATGATTTCAACTAAATGAAAGCTTGCCCAAATTTAATGCACCAAGTTAAGTGGCAAGTGAGGTTGAAAGTAGTGAGAAAAAAAAATATTATTATATTGGTTTTGTCCCTCTGGTTATGTTGGGTTAATGGATTTGTTCTTACTACAGTCATCCACAAAATGATTATGGATGTGCTTCTTGGCAGTCAAAAGCATCTTGCAAAAGACTTCCTAGTCTGGAGAACTTTTCCAAAATCATTCCTGGCTGCCTTATTTGTTTGCCATCTACCCACTGAAATATTTACAAGAACAACTCTATTTGATTTGCTCTGGTATACTATTTAATTAGAAGAAACTTCTTAAATACTGCCCTGTGTCATGGACAATAGACAATAGTCAGTGGTGAAGCACACAAAGTTAGAAAAGTACTGTTCGTCCACTTTGGTTCCTCCCCGGAGAGTCCCCAGCTTTGGTTCCTACCTGGAAAGTTCCACTTTAGACCTCCCTGCAAAATCTCGACCCCTGGAGACTTTTCTAGATGTTGCTAGCCACTTCTTCTGATGTAGGCTGGCCTCCTGCATCAGAATGAGCGTGTACTTTTGTCAGTATAAAAGCCCGAGCCTCATGTAACACAGGAGAGGCAGAACCTCTTGTCACCCAGGTCAATGTTACCTCTGAGGGGACGCACTCCAAGGTTGAGCCTACCACCTCACACTGTGATGATGATTCTCAGAGCTGGTTTCCTGATCTTCTTCAGAGAGTCCTTGGGGTTGGTAAGATAACCAAGTCTTAGAAGTATCCTTTACTGTATCCTTTACTATCTCTATATTTTCCTATATTAATAAACTAGTTGGGAGTTCTCTATTTGTCTCTTGTTTTCTCTCAGCTGGAACCCTCGAACTCTGGAACCTGATCTAAAAGTGATTTTGAGAAATGTTAAGACTGTTACTCTGGTTGTTCAGGGTATTATCAGAGGCAGATAGTGCTATATAGTAGTATTTCCTCCAAGTAATAATCTAAATAGGGACAAAAGAAAAAAAGAGAAGAAGAAAAAAAAATCAGCTAAAGAGAATCTTTTGTATTGTAAAAACTTCTTCCAGCTAAAGGATGTAACTTAATAAGCTGAACAAAAATGGAAGCAAATCTACATTTGTTTATCTAACGAATTTCCATTTTTTAGGACAATCTTAGTAAAAATCTTGCTAGTTAATACAGTATGAAGAAAAAAGAAACAAAGCTGAGTTAGATTACTTCATTAATTTTCCAAAACAGATTTTGAACTGAAATCTGAAAAGATTTTAAAAGGGGAATAGTATTTATAGAGCCTATTTTGTCTGTGCAAATAGCTAACATATTTTATTGTTTCTTTCCTGTTCTCAGAACAGTCTGCAAAGCTCAGAGGTTCAGTGGTTCTATGTTTGTAATATGTGCTTTCGGTCAAACCAATTTGATTCATCTCAACTTTAAACATTTACTTTAGTATACAATTTCTCATAGTTAATGTACATCTATCAGAAGGGCAGCTTGCAGCAGAGCATAAAAATAATAGCTGTTATGACAACTCAATTGCAACAGATTTTTTAAATCTTATAGTTAATATACTGCATCACAGAAAATGCCTGCTTGACTCAACTTTTATAGGAAACCCTGCATATTATTTTGTGATGAAATGGGGAAAACCAAAAAAAAGCCCCAGTTGCCTCAGCAAAAGCTGAACCAGATTTGACAGGACACTGACGTTTTGAGCAGTTTATGTGGGGTTTTGTTGTTGTTTTCTCTGTAAGTGTAGGATGGAATGTTTATCTTTAAATGGACTTTAAAAAGGGCAAAGTTTCAGATTAAGATATGTATGCTTTACTTTCGCAGCTGCTCCAGAATTCACATGAACAAGTATGTGCCTATATATGAACCACAAGACCACTAGGTCTATGCAGGCTCATTATAAGGGACGTTTCTTAATACAAAGAAGGGATGGAAGTCTGGTAGGGAAGACACTGAAAAGACGCCTGAAACATACCTCCTCTGCAGACACCACGATAACTACCAGAACATCTCTGGCACATTTATTTGTGTAACCTTCTCATGACTTACACAGACTTGCTATGATCTGGCACAGTTAGGATGTGGTATAGCTCATCAAAATATTTCTTGAAATCAAGAAAAATCATGCAATAACCTCTGGCATAAGAAGAGAAAAAAATATTTTGATAATGTAGGGGAGAGGAAATGAATCTCTGCATTCTGAAATAACACTCGAGTGTGGGGAGACCCAGGAAAAGCATCCCTAGAAGGTGCTTTGATTGTGTTATTGCCCCTGTTTGTTAAAACTCAAACTCAGTTCCTCATCTGATTCACACAGAACTAGGGAATGAGGCATCCTGACTGCCAGGGAGAGGGTTGCCTCCATAAACAAGTACTGCTATGAAGAAAATAAATGCAAAATAATTTCCATAGTGGCATAAAATTATCTGAAGTACAGAAAAACTTTGAATTACAAGGGGACTCCTCACTCCAGCACTGTTGTTAGACCTGTTACTAGAAGTCTAGAAGTACAGCCTGCCTTATATTAGTATATATTCGTGTATCCCTTCAAACTCAAATCATTCTATGATTCTATGTTACTATATGTTTATACATTACTATATTATTATTTCTAAGTGTGCTTGGACATGATGATGTTGTCAAATTAGTAGTTTGCTTTATTGTGAGTCTGGAGATTAATGTTACCATGCTGCAATTCAGTAAACTATCAAACACAGGAGGAAAATAATTGTACCAGAGATTAACAATTGTATTTATATATTAAAAACAAAAATTGGAAAGTCCTTGTTCTGCTTTTCCCCTGCAAAAGAAGGATGAGAAACTAAGGAAGGAGGACACAACAATTTTTTATGTATAGCTGTGTGGAAAAAGATATATTTTCTTAATCTAAAGGTTATAGTTTCTTTTTAGAAGAGACCTACATGTTAAAGTAATAAAGTCAATAAGATATATTTTTATTTTTCCTAAACAAGCAAAGAAACAGAGACATTTTTACAGAAAAAAAGCTTAATTATAGATTTACTGACATAGAAAATAATCCGAGGACTGTTAATGCAACAAGATAATATGTCAGTACAAACACTTTATAATATCAATATAGCCCTTTTATTACCTAGACTAGATGAATTTCTTCCCTCTGTTTATTTTTCGTGTCTCTTCCAACTTTCTGTTAAGACTCAAGAACTGAGCCACTGCAAACTGCCTGAAGATCAACAAGGCTGTGTGCAAGGTTCAGCACCCAGTTTACGGCAATCCGAAGTACAACTGCAGACTGGGAAGAGTCAGGATTAAGAACAGCCCTTGCAGAAGACTTGGGGTGTTTATTGACAAGAAGTTCAACAGGAGCCTGCAGCGCATGCTTGTAGGGCAGAAAGCCAACCGTATGCTGGGTTGCCTCAACAGAAGCATGGCCAGCAGGTAGAGGAAGTGCTCCTGCCCCTCTACTCCACTCTCATGAGACCTCACCTGTAGTATTTCATTCAGCTCTGGGTGCCTGGACACAAGAGGGATGTGGACCTGTTGGACTGAGTCCAGAGGAGGGCCGCAAAGATGATTAGAGCCCTGAAGTGTCTTTCCCATGAAGAGTGGCTGAGGGAGCTAGGTTTGCTCAGCCTGGAGAAGAAAAGCCTCCGGGGAGACCTTATAGCAGTCTTTCAGTACATAAAGAGGGTTTATAGGAAATCTGGAGAGACACTTGCTCACTTCCCCAACAGTGGGATGAGGGAGAGAATCAGGAAGGTAAAAGTGTGAAAGCAAGTGGTTTGAGATACAGCTTAACAGGTAAAGCAAAAGGTGTGATTGCACAAGCAAAAAAAAAACCCCAGGGAATTCATTTACCACTTCCTGTGGTCAGGCAAGGGTTCAGCTATCTCCAAAAAACAGGGGTCCATCACACATAACAGTTACTTGGGAAGACAAATGCCGTTTCTCCAAATGTCTTCCATTCCTTCTTCTTTCCCCAGCCTTATATGCTGAGCATGATGTCATGTGGTATGGCATATACCTTGAGACAGTTGGGGTCACCTGTGTCCCCTCCCAACTTCTCTTGCACTCCCAACCTACTTGCTGGTGTAGTGACAGGTGGAAAAGGCCTTGGCTATATGCAAACAAGGCTCAGTGGTAACTAAAACATCCTTTAATTATCATCACTGTTTCCAGCATAGATGCAAAATATAGCCCCTTATCAGCTACTGTGAAGAAAATTAACATTATCCCAGCACAACCATGCAACAGAGAAACAGCTGGCATAAAAAACCCTGAAGTAGTGCAGGTGCATTTCTTCTAATAAATATGGTTGAAAGTGGGTATATGTGCATTTACATTGCAGTTAATCCACTGCTGACAACTGGAGTTGACAGACCTGTTATTTATAAGAATTAATGTCAAGTCCACAAACAGATGACTTTCATTTCTGTCACAAATTATGTCTGTCATTTATAGCTCATTTTGATATATGATGAAAGGAAAGCTACTTAGATGCAAAGTTATTGTGTCCTTGTTACTTCCATAATACCCCAAAGAAACTATTGGAGAAGCAAAATGTATACTGTGAACAGCTAGAGAGAAACTTAGAAACTTGGCTGGGGTCAAATTCAATATATTTTACATCTGAAAGCAACCACAGTCTTCAGAAAAATAGTTGTTATAAAAGCATTTAATAGTATGTTTTACAGTGCTATGCATATTTAAAGCTGTCTTCGGAAGTGGAGGCATTTAGCACTTGGAAATACGTGTGTATTTTTTTGTGATGTAAAAAAAAAAAAATAAAAAAATGTACCTCAACCCTGTAACCACTTACTACAGTTGTAACTTTTCTCAATGGGATAAATGCTAGAAAGTGTTAATTTTATCAGTAATAATCCAAATATATCTGATTTGAAGTGTCACAGCCAAATGCTTTTTGAACAAATCCTGAAAGTGAAAATGCAATAGATTTTTTGACCTAGGAAAGGTAGCAGGTCTTGGTGGAACAAAATAAGGATACTCTTTTGCATTCATTTAGTTCTCAAAGTAGCTTGGGGGTTTGCAGAGCAAAATGCATAAGTTTAAATTTTTATTTCCTTTGCTGATACTAGTTGATCAATATGACAATTACCTTAGTTGCTTTGTCCATATTTCTAGTGTCTATAGCTCACAAATACAAAATATCTTCTGGTTTTGTACTGAAAAAATATAAATTATAAAATCAATGATATTTAAGGAAGATAATGAGGCTAAAATTAAACCTATAAATGCTTAGTTATGACATAAATCTTGAGCAAAATTTTATGAAATTTCAGGACTGCAAAGCAACATAAATACACACAGAAATAGCACAAAGTGGATTTGCATTTTTAAAATGCATTTTTGTTTTGAAACCTATATTTCCTGAATACTTGGGAGATATATACATATGTATATAAAAATGGTTCTCAAATGAAATTCTTCTCTGTATTATGCTGTTCATTTCACTGTAGACCATTTGTGTCTAATATATCAACCGCCAAAAAATGGAAAGTCTTCCACTAGATATTGCTTTTCTCATGGGAATTTTTCAGGGTTTAAGGGGAAAAAGGAAAGTGAGAGTTTTGTTTCTCTACAATGTTTTTCTTTATTATTTTGGCTGTGAAGTGTGTATCAGACATAATCAACCTGCTGCATTATTCATTATTTAAAATCTTGTATTTAAAGAAAAGCCCACATTGAAGTCTGCTGCACGTGTGACTGCAAATATAAAAATGGCCATTTCTATGCCCTTTCTGATATATTCCATTTGGGTTTATTTTATATGATGTAGATTACTGACATGAAGAATTTCTTAATAGGAAATAAGGAAGATTTCTGGCATGATTATTTTATATACATGCAATATTTTAGAAAAGGTATAGAGTCATTGTGATCTATTCCACTTATAGATGGGACTTGTTTCATTCCTTGATTTGATTTCTTCAAATAGTCATAATGGTTGTATCCAATAGTATTACTGTAGCCACCACTATTTTACATGACCGCAAATGGTTGAGTTATCACAGGTAATATACAACAGCAAAATATAGTAAATTTGGTTCAAACTTGTGACAAATGCAAGATCAAATATTTTTTAAAGCAGTATGAAGTCATTTATGATATATTAAAGTGTTCACTAAGCTAGCTATCCAAGAAGTACACATATGGGCTGATGTGATGCTGGCTAGTTATATAAACTTTAAAGCATACACATAAAAATTACTGTACTTGAATCTATTAGATATGTAACTAAGCAACATGAAGTTCTTTCAAATTTGGTCATGTTGGTAAAGATTTATCAATGTCTTTTAAAGGAGAATATAGATAAAAGAGTGCTCATTAAGAGACATTTTTTTTTTCTACATCCATATTTTTACAGCTGTTTCATTGTTGCATGCATTTAGTGCATCAAAGAAATATCCTTGTTATATAAATTATTAAATATTTTTAAAAGAGCAAATCACATTCAATATGTCAAATAATATGCACATTTCTGTGTGTACTCATGGTCAAATGGATCTATAACAAATGAATGCCCATATGGAAAAAAAACAGAGATTTAAGGAAGCTGTTTTCTCTGTATTTGGCTGAAGGAATCCATGACAACAGATGAGGCTCTTTTTGTATTCTACTTATACTTGGTTCAGACTTGGGGCACTGGAGTTATGTGACCTACACGAAAAATAAGCTTTTAAAGATAGGTAAATATACAAAATATTCAAAACCATTCTTTTATTAAATCTCAGATTTAATTGCATGTTCCTATGCAACATTCAGCAGACATACCTCCTAAATTACTGTACCAATTTTGGAAAATCTGAAAAACCTAGGTGGCCCTGCATTTACAATGGCATGTATTAAGACAAAAAAAATAATATTATTCACCCCTAGTTTTATGTGATTCTTTTTCGACAATGCTGATATTGAAGAGAAATGCAGGATTGATTTTCATAAATGATAAATTTGCTTAAAAATTAAATCCATGTCATACATTGATATTTATAATGATAAATATTTGAATTCTATTTGCCTTAACAAGGTAAATTAGGCTTTTATAATATGCTATTGATTGGCAAGATCTCTCCAAAATGATCTCAATCATTTATTTCAGGGTGTACATAGAAAACTGATGAGCTCAAGGTCCTTTATTTACAGTCCTGAAATGTAGAAAATCAGGTGTAGGTAGCATTTAATGTAAAACTTTATAACATATTCAGACCAATAAATATTGAAAATAAGAGTGTGAGATTTCATCTGATTGCCAGGAGACTAACTTAAACAATCCCATAATGTTCAGAGATTTAAAAAATGACACAGAGATAATGAAACAATTTGAAGTTAATAGAACACTATGAGAGAAGGATGCTCATGATCCAAAATAATTTTCTCATCCTTCAGTGTAATTTCCAGGCTATCTTTCTGTAATCTGGGGACCTAGCCTCCCTTACAGCAGTACTTTCTCTGCAGGAGAGAAAGAAGGAGGTTTTACTCATTCAGATTGTTACAAATGCCTTTTAGAGCTTAGATGAAGGAAGGTGAAATAGGAGTGAAATTGAATTAGTGTTTTCACTTTTTTCCTTAGCCTTTGGTTGTCCTGAATTCTGAGGCTGCGTTGAATTCTTGCCATGGTATTTTTTCAAATTGTGGTATCATGTAAAGCTGCTGCTCTACCATCCTTTAAATGCAGCAAGAAAGGAAGAGCAAGAGTCAGTAACCTCTAGATCCCTCCCCTAAATTACAGGCAAATTACATGGAGTTTTCTTCAAATGCACAGGAAGCATTGAGAGGGAAAGAGACTTCTATAAATACAGAGGGGAACATAAGATCCTTAACAGTTATTATTGGGGAGTGACACAAATGACACACGTTACAATTGAAGACATGTCATATTAGTTCTTCTGTGACTCAAAGTTTCATTAATAATTAACATTTTACTAAGCTCATCTATTTTTTATGCTTGGATTTTTTGCTCAATGAAGGCACAGGCTGCCTGAAGGAAGCTGCATTAAAGAGTGTCAATAGCTAATTGTGATCCTTCTACGGCTCATATACCAAGTTTAATTGCAAAATTACAGTAACGAATCTAATACTGCACTTTTGATACTAGCAGGTTAAGGTGTCGTACAAATCCAGGCACCTGCTTTGACCTTGCTGTCTGGTGTATTTGGTAGAATCTGTTCCAGGAGGAGAGTTTTAATTTTATTTTTTCTTTCCAAAGCTTATGCTTGAACATAGATTCACCTATGGGTAAAATCAGTCTTGTAAAGTGGTAGCAGGAATCTAGATTTTACCTTTACCAGTCCATATTGCTGTAAGTATTTTATGTTTTCAGAGAAAGACCACAGCTCAAAGAACTGTGTAAAAATATTACACAGCATTTATGTAGTCTCAGATGGGGCAAATGCCCCTATAAACACACTGTGAGCAATGTAGGATTTGAATGGACTATTCACATGCTGAGATTTGAGAGCTTCAGAACAAGTGTGGCAAATTACAGTGAATCCTTATTTTCCTAGACTGTGTCTCCACCTTTGTGAATGCATAGAAAAGAACTCTGTTCTGCTGCAGAAGAGAAAGATATGAAGTAGTTATGAAGGAGAGGAGAATAAGATCATTGAGCAAAATTAACAGGAGCTGTCTACAGTCACATTTTGCAAGCCACTGAAGGCTTTTCATCCCATCAGGGGAAAAGAGAGAAACAGTGCGAGGAGGCATGTGAGCCATTTGCAATTCAGTTATAACCAAGACTTGCATGGAAGCAAGAAAGACTGATCTAGAGCCTTGTAACCAGAGGCAGAACTAACAGAAAGGAAGAAGAGTACCGTCAGGATGTCTTCACTACAGAAGGAGCTTTCACTACAGTAATTCTGGTTTGACTCCAGAGGGCTGAGATCAATTTTCGTAACTTGAACAAATAACACAGGGTACTTGTAGGGATTAATTCTGTCTATTGCACACATTGTAATAAAAGCCCCACTGGGCAGTTACATATCAAACTGCAAAATGTGTAAGCACTCTTATTCGTTCTTCCCCAGCATTTTTGCTTCTTGCAAAGCTAAAGATTAATTACTATTTGAACTGCCTTGGGGGATGGGAAAAGAATTGCAAAGAAAAAGATTATATACTAAAACCAAAATCATAACGTGTTCCTTTTTAGAACTGCATGTATTCAGAGCTTCAATTACTTTTTATTAAAAAGAAAAATAAAAACATTGTCACGATTCTTCTAAAAAGGCTATTATGACAACTGTTCTTGTCTTTATCTCCTGTCTTATTATTTACCCCACAGGGGTCATCTTGAAATCAATTGCTTGAATTTTACTGTCTTCAAGTTTTCACCACACAACATAATATTTTTAGATGTCACTGCTTTAGAATAGCTATTGAACTTGTGAGATGGTAGGTGAGAGAACTGTAATAATTTTGCCAATTTTTAGTATGTTTTCTTTTTTTTTTTCCTTTTTTCTGTTTCTGTTTTTTCAAACATTTTTTGCCCACAGTGATTTGTTTGCTGTTACTATTTATGACTAATGTACATTCAATTTTGTTCTCCTAAATGTTTGCAATTATTTAGATGTCTCATATTTCCCATGTAAATGAGACCTTCAGCTTTTTTTTGCTCCCCTTACAGTTTGTTGCTCTATTTTTATGTTTCATTCATATTTGTTTCTAAAATGTCAGGTGATATGTTGCTCTTGTCTTGCAACTACCAGTGGTTTTGTTTCATTGAATGTCTTCTTTCCTTCCTGTTGATCAGTAAATAGGACTGGAATAGGAATCCTCCAGATTCTAGTTTTAGTTTCACCTCTGTTGAGGGAAGCTAGTGCACCAACATTTTTACTTATCTTTCCTTCCAAGTTCTCTCTACTCCCTATTTAGACTCCGAGGAAGATTTCAGTGACATGACAAGTCCAATTTTCTGTCTTGACAGTTGCTTTTTCTTGATGCTGTAAATAGAGATTCTGTAACTTCTTAATACTTTTTTCTACCTAGTTATCTATTAGAATTGAAATTATCATTCAAGCAGTTTTGCAAAAGAGCAAGATCATACTGATGTTATTCATCAGGCTGGAAAATAGAGTAAGGAACAAGCTTGGTAACAGGTTTCCAAAGATCCTAAATCACTGTTTTTCGACATCCAAGATATAATTGCTATGAAGCTTATTTCACTTTACAAAAAAGGTGCACATTTCTGCCTGCCTTATCTTTGTATAAAATTACTGCAGTCTGTAAGCTTTCACAATTAAAACTGCAAGACTCTGGTTTGTATTAGTCAATGTCATTTACTGTTTTAGCTTAGTATTTTAGCTCAGCCTGTATCTGACAGCATTCCTGATACTTGCCCAATTATTTGTGGTGGAACTGAGTCTGTATATCCAATAAACAGCTCTGCCACTCTCAGACCCAGAACTACACCAAATTGGCTTGAATTTGGACTAGCCAAAACAGGTAGGATTGGCCTTAAGTGCCCTTCAACTAAGTCTTGCTAGCAGTTATTTTTACCAAAGCTGAGCTGCAATAACCACATGTACTAGTGCTTAGGGTGACTGTTGATTAGTATAATCAGCAGCAACAGGTATTCTTTGATTAGTTACTGACTGTGATAAACAGCTTTTGTGTCAAATCATGCTTCTTGTCTGGATGTTTGCACTTTGTCTTGTATCCTGGCAATAGCTTTGCTTCTGAAACTGATGGTTTGACAGCTGACCTTATTTCCAGAACCCTGATATGTGCTCCCATTTGAGAACTTTGCCCTTTCTTGATCCATCAGGCCTCCACCCATTGTAAGACTAGACTTACTTAGTTTATCATGTCTTCCCTGACTGAATGGAAAAAATTGCAGCTTTTGTTTGATTCTTTAATTCTAGCAGCTATGCAATTTATTCCTTCTTCTCTGGTATTACTGAAGTAGTTTTTGAGCAACGACAGAAAAATGTTTTTTTTACAACCAGTTGTTTTCACTTAGGCGTACTTAAAAAAAATGCACTTTTCCCCATCTGAACTATTTGCAACCCTAAAGAAAATGAATTCTCTGTGCCACATTAAGTGGAGTATTGTGCAACTCACTGACTTAATGTGCCAAGGTCTACTGCACATGGGTGAGTCCCTGAACTACTGTGGAAAGAGCTGGGCTGGGCAATATGTGAAGTGAGGCCTCACACTTAAGAATTCAGCAATGTTTCCCAGATGAGCTAGAAGGCGACACATTCTAGCTAAGAGGTACATTCAGCCAGAGATAGATCAAGCTGACCAGCCTCAAGTTTTTTTTTAAGAATGTTGGTAATAGAAACACAGATTCCATGTTCTCCCTAGGAATACCTGAAAAGCCCAGCTGTAAAAAGCTGCTACAGTTTCATTTAAGGCTATGTTTGGTACATTAGTTGCATCAATACGTGTGTACAGAACAATTTTAAATACCACAGAATTGATACAGCTGAGGATTTTTATGAATTAGCGAGCAATAAAACTAGAAAAGCTGTGGGTAGATCATACAAGTGGCAGAAGTGACAAATAAGAGCTTTCAGTGCAAACATGCCAAGTTCTATATTAAAAACATACAGGAATTTCAAGTAATATGTATAATCTTGAAGAATTTCTCTGTCCAATGAGAATTAGGCAATGCATTAAATATTTTGTAGATTTTAAATTAATTTTTCTCTGAAAAATTGAAGAGTCAGAGTCATTAGCAGAATCATGTCATGAATAATTTTGCATAATGAACTTTTGAGAGTCGTAGCTGACATGCAAAGAAAAATTTTGGAAAGAGAGGTGATATTTTTTTAAAAAAAAATTACTCATTCAAACTATTTATATCTATCTGGTCCTAAACCACCTAAGTGTAACTTGGAAAACATAATCTTTACTTATTCAGAAAGCAATGAGGCTGATAACGGTACAGTATGCAAATGCCTTTGTAACTTAAAGTACACACGAGATCATGCATCTACACTTTGAGCATGTGATTGCAGGGTGATAACTAGGACCTAGGTTTTAGTCTAATATGCTCATTCTATGTGTTTTAGAATATATATATATATATATATATGGAATTTCCATGTAAAGAGGATACATTATTTGACAACATATTAAGTACTGAAATGTCACCATATCATATATGTTCGTACATATTTTTGTAATACGTATTTCTGGGATACGTATTTTTGCATGCAAGTAGGCAAAAAATTCTTCATCTTCATTGTGTTAAATTGTTTTCCAAAAAGCTAAGACACAAGGACATTGACTGGTAAGCTTTTGAACCCTTTTGGAGAAATGTGTTTCAGTTGTTCACAGAACAGAAGACAAACTAACAGGTTGAGTGGTTCCTGGAATTCCAAATACACAAGTGGAATGGAAAAGGCTCAGGAAAGAAAATAATGTGTTATAGTACATTGGTTCAAAGAAGTCTCAAGTATGAAGAAATTACAGGTAAATAGTAAGGAAAAAATCATATTACCATAAACCTACTTTAAAAACAGTGATATATGACCACCCCACCCCACCCCCCCCCGGGAACAAGAAACTTTAAAAAAATGGTACAAAGGACCAGAAGTGAAATCCTAGACAAACATGGATAACAGCTTCTGCTGTCATAAGAATTAAGATATGATTTTATCTGAAGCATACTGGCAAATTGTAACTTCAATGACGAATCATTTAAGCAATTCATTCTCTTCTGCTTCACAGGGAAAAAAAAGAGATTTTCTTAGTAGAAGAGAGAGCCTCTTGAAGTAAAATTTATAATGCCAAAGATCAGATTTCTTACTTAGCCCTCAGCCATCAAAACCAGATCATGCCACTATTGCATACTCTCATCTGAGCAGCGGTTGGCTTAGGGTTGCACTGACTGCAGAAAGGACATTCATAATATACTAGAGGAATGGGTTCTGTAAGATATTTTTCACATAGTAACACAGTTGTTGTTTAGCAAGATGTTAACAGGATTTCTCCAGTCTCCCCTCTTTCCTGACCAGTTCTTGAAAGGGTAGCTTTAATCTTCTAGCTTTGGTCATTATTTACCAGTCATATTCAGACTGTGTTATATTTAAGATAGATAGGGCATTTGAGTAAATAATGAGCAAGGCATATACATTCTGAGAGTTAATCTCAATGGATGGATCATATTTGCTTCTAAAGGGAGTGTAAGAAATTAACTAATTTTAGGAAGAAATTTGCCAGATTTTGTTCCACAAAGTTTTTTAGCACATTGCATTGATACAGAAAGTACTGAATTGTTAAGTCATTTAACATTTTTAAAAGAACAGCTGGAGGTTATTATCCATTGATAACATCCCATCCCACAGATGGTATATCTTAAGAAGTAGCTAAGGACTTTTAAGAAATGAAAGCTCCTGTAGAGCTATTCTGCCTTTCCATTTTTTTCCCTAGTATTTCCTCTTTTTATTAGGAGACAAGAGTGGTGATTGAGCCAAAGCTCCTTCTGCTTGCACCCTATCATAAATAAGCCTACTTCTGACTTTCTGAGGGATTCTAGCAGAAGTAGAAAACTACTAAGAGGTACAGATTGTCAAAACATATGAATAAAAAATATGAAACATATATTCATTGCCATCTGAAGCGCTACCTCTGCTCTTTCTAGAACTCTAGTGGGCTTGTGCATGTCTAATCTTATCTGGGCATCAGTAGATTTTCCGTATGCTGGAATTAAAAGCTCATGAGTTTAATTAAAAATGCTCCTTGTGTTCTGTAGATGTAAAGGTGTTTCAGACACTACAAGCTTTAAGACACCTTGGGATGATCTCAGACATAGCCAGTAAGTGTGTATCGTAAGGAGAAGAATGAATATAACTACTGGATTTTGTATTTTGAAAAGTGAGCTAGACTCCTTCATAATAGGATGGCCTTAAAGGCAAATACAACATATACATGCCACAGAAATCACTACTGTGCAATGAATGGCCATTATAGGTTATATAATTAAATCAGTTGACTGGTCAAACCAAATTTTCTCTTCTATCTCTGGATCAGGACAAAAAGGAAAAAAACATGTAAAACCCAGCACTGATTTTTTTTTTTTTTAACAACTTCCAGAAAATCGTAGCAGCTTGACAAAACAAAATGAACAAGGAAAAATAAAAAAAAAAAAAAAAATACATGATGCAGAAAAAAGAGAGCTACACAGTCCTCTGTCATTAGTGAGTAGCAAATGAAAAAGACAGTATTCAATATTTAATGAATTTTCCCAAGGGAGAGGAAAAACTCACATCCAAGTGATGAAGGATAAAATAATCTATCTGTGTTTCCCAAGTTCTCTGACCTATGTGTGACTGCGGGATATTTTTTTCAATTATATTCAAATCCACTACACAGTCCAACAAATGTTTTTTCAAAATAGGGAAGATGGCACTATTAACCTGAAAATCAACAGGGAAGCATGAAAACAGGAAAATCCTGATTCTGCGCACGTATCAAATATTTAGATATTTAATCAAGATAACCTCAGGTTGGAACCCCCAAGCTCAGATCATATTCTTCCTGGTGTGTTATTGCATGCATTTAATACAAATTCCTTATTTTGTACAGGTCTGCAGAACTGCATATCACCAATTTCTCACTTATCATTGTACAGCTGCAAAGGTGTAGACAAGGTGACTGTTAGGTGAGTGCTGGCTTTTGATCTGCTTTGGGACATCCAGAAGTAAACACTCATATACAGTTTGCTGTGAAGTTTGAATTGATTTCACAGACTCAAATCCTAGACAGTTGATGTAAACTACCAGTGAACATTGTCAGGAGGATTAACTATAAGCACTGAGGATCTCTCTCTTTTTTCTGTTTCTTTTAAAAATTATTTTATTTACAAAAAATCTACTGCATAAAAAATGCTGATCGGTTCTAAAACAGGCAGAATGAAGACTTCACATAACATGTCAATAAGATTAGGCAGGGAACAGGGTGTTATGATCACTTTGCACTATGACAGATTAGGGATGTGAAGAATATACTCTCTTCTGTTTTTCTGAGAAGAGCATTAAAGAAACTTCCTGAAGTGACTTGCAAGTAAGATAAATAAAACTGATATTAAATTAAGGGCTAAAAATCTGTTATTGCATTTATATTTTGTCTGTGATTTTGTTTGTTTGTTTGTTTGTTTGTCTTATATAATGTGCCTAGTACTTTGATATGGTGGATACCCAGAGATTGTATCTAGAGCAAAGTTATTCTGGGAGCCTTTAAGAAAAAGTGGTGCAGGGAGAGAGACTTTTACACATTATCTCCCTGCTTGTGGCTACCTTAACTGAGCAGATTAGGAGAGCATTCTCTGTGGCTGTCAAAACTGTAATCTTGCATTTGTCTTTCTGAGAACAAAGAGGAAACAAAAGAGGAACTATGATTCAGTAACTTCCACCCAACAGCAGGGCTGAGCCAGGAAAAAGTTTATCACAGGTGACCACCAGGATTTCATCTTTCCCAGACCTGCTGGTGCAGGCTTTCCGAAATTCAGGCAACCTTGATCAGTCTGGCAGAAGTAAGTCAATGAAAAGGATTATGATGGTTACAATGGTAAAGAAATGATGGGAGGCTGCTGGTTAAGGAATAATAGTTCCCTAAATGAGGTTGGTTACACTATAAAAGCACATATTCCAGTGACCTGGCTTATAGTTGACACTATGATGATAGTCTACTACAAATGCAACAAGAACCAAATATTTTTTTCTTTCCTATCTATGCAAAGCAGAGAGATAATAACTCTGGATAGCAGAAGAGGAATATAGCTCTCAGTACGTCATTTTTCTTCCTGTTAATCTTTGTCTCAGTTTCCTTTAAATACTTGTGCCTTGATTTAAAGGAAATAGATTAAAGAAAGGTGTTGCAGGCATATTCACTCTTGCTTTCCATTACAATTTTGAATATTTATCTTACCTGCTTGGCAGACTTCAGGCACTATGAAATTGTTACACCCTAAAAGGTACAATAAGGTAGTTCAATTTTTCATTCTTTCTTTTAGGTACTTGCTCTTCATTCTGGTCTAATGGAGAAAAGGTGCTTTTCCTGTAAGATTGTAATATGTTGTTTATTAGTCAATTTTTAATGCACTGCTTGGAAGGTTTTCAGAAAGTTAATATAACTACTCTAACATAGCATTCATAATGTCCTTGTTCTGGCGAGTGCTCCATTAATCAGGTATAATGGGCTGATGACTGCAAGCTGACAAAGTGTTGACCCTTGCAGCTCACAGAAGACCCACTTTAAGACAGGCAAATGCACCTGCCACTGTTTATTTTCAGATAGGTAGGAAAATGGGGCCATGTCGTTATCATTATTTGTCCAGTTACACAATTGAGGCCTCTGCTGGGGGGTTAAAGCCACAGAACAGCAGAAATCTCAGATTCAGAAAAGGAAAACCCTAAGAAATGTAATAAAAAAAGGCTGGTAAAGAAAAGGGTAGGGAGAAAAGGGTGGGGGGAGGTGGTGAAGGCAGAAAGGTGGAGAGGGGATAGAGCCAATTACCATTTACAGATTTAATTTTAGGAATTGAGGACTAGAAAGCTTAAGTAAATCATTTATGCTGATTAAGAGTAACCAAATTCAGGCTTCTGGAATCCCAGACTAACAACTTTAATTTGAAAACACCCAAGGAAATACTGCTTTATTTTGATTCCTGAGGATACGATTTTTTGATTCTACAATAGCAGTACTTGAGACCTGTCATTAGAAAGGCACCTCAAAGGTGTTCTCCAAGAGCCAGCATCACCAGTCATTCACTGGTGTCAGTTTCCAGTGTTGCCTCTAGGAAAACATGGCCTTTTTCCCACTGTTCCTGCAGTGCTTCTGGGCAGACAACACAAAGAGAAGTGAACTTTTTTCTGCCTCTGTTTGTTTCACCCTGCTTTTTTGCACTCTACTAGCTGTAAAATCAGTGCCAATGGAAACATTCATAAGTGCAGAAAGCTACGAAAGCCTTTGAGGTACCATTGTAAGCCCTCTGTGATTCAAGAGATTTGGGATCATTTGTGTGTTAAAGGGCTTTAGCTGATTTATTGTAGATATCTTTTCTTTTTCTAGGTGGCATTTTTGGCAAGCTAGAAATTTTGCCCACTAGAAAGGTAAAGGAGAGGAATTACATTATGAATATTTTATGAAAAATGAACTTGTTATTCACGAAAATGTTGGATTTTACTAGGAATGATGTCAGTGTGGCTTATTGTACTGTACTTCCATTCAGTGGTTCTTTTTATTAGCGTAGTCTTTCTGGCTTATTTCCTTGCTACTATATTCTTCTTTTGCTCTTCTTCTGTTGCAAAGACAATATTTTTTGTGTTCAGTGCTAGGTAATAACAAATAGTGTTAATCTATTCTCTTTTCTCATTTCTCCTTTGTTTTAGATCTTGCTTCTATTTCTTGATGTTTTTTCTCATTATTTTTTTTCCTCTTAGCAGAAATCTTTTTTTTCCTCTTACCTGTGCAAATATGACTTCTTTCCTTTTTGTGTCTCTCTTTTTACCCACTATACAGATTTCTTGCTGCCTGGCTATAAATTGGTGACAAGTGTGAGAAGGCAGCTTTGACAAACTGAGTGAGATGAATGTACAGACAGATATCCTTTTTAATTCTTCTGATTTCTCTGGAAAGACTTGAATACCAGGTATTTTAATGCCAGATTTCCTTTCATTTTTTAAGGTAGAAAGAAATAAAATGCATGTATTTCTTTAAGGATGGGAATGTAGCATAACATAGTTTGCAAATAGGATTTTTAATGCTTTGTAGACTTCAGATCATAAATGTAGTTTTGTAATTCTGAGACCTATGTTGTGTGGCAGCTTCAAAGACCATTCCTTCTTCTGGTCAATGGAAAAATGAACATGAGGCGGCAGTGTGCTTTTGCAGCCCAGAAAGCCAACCCTATCCTGGGCTGCGTCAAAAGGAGGGTGAGCAGCAGGTCGAAGGAAGTGATCCTACCCCTCTACTCTGCTCTCATGAGCATGAGACCTCACTTGTAGTATTGTGTTTAGTTCTGATGTCCTCAACATAAAAAGGACATGCAACTGTTGGAACGAGTCCAAAGGAGGGCCACGAGTATGGTCAGGAGACTGGAGCACCTCCCATATGAAGATAAGTTGAGAAAGATGGGGTTGTTCAATCTGGAGAAGAGAAGGCTATGTGGAGACATCATAGGAGCCTTCCAGTATCTGAAGGGGGCCTATAGGGATGTTGGGGAGGGACTCTTCATTAGGGATTGTAGTGGTAGGACAAAGGGTAACGAGTTCAAACTTAAAAAGGGGAGGTTTAGATTGGGGTACTAGGAGTAGAGGACTCGACACTGAAAGGAACAGAGGCACCCATCTGTCTGCCTGACCCTGTCTCAAGGGGGGGTGTGTTGTGTACAGGGGCTCGTCTCAGAGATGATGCAAAGAAGCTGTCTGCTCTAGCCAATCCCACTGACTATAGCCTACTGATAGTGACCCATGTAGGTGCTACTGATATAGATAGCAGTAGCCTGGAGAACATAAAGGAAGACAGAGCTCTGAGAGAGGTAGTTAGGGGCTCTGGAGCTCAGGCTGTCTTTTCCTCAGTTCTCCAGGATACAGGGTGGGACCTTAAAAAGGCTAGGAGGATTGGCAATGTTAATAAATGATTAGAAGGGCGGTGCTATAGTCAGGGGTTTCGGTACCTTGAACATAGGACTCAATTTAGTAGGCCAGGTCTACTGGGGGCTGGTGGAGCTGGTCTGACAAAGAAAGGAAGAGTGGATTTGGTAGGAGGCTTGCCAGACTGGTCAAGGATGCTTTAAACTAGATGTGTTGGGAGAGGAGGGCATCGTTCCAACCCAACACACACAATCAGTTGCCAGCACCTATAATAACCATTCAGAGCAATGTAGAGATAGCAGCTCCAGCCAATGAGTCTTCTTCCAGGAGAACTTCCTGGATGGATAAGGATCTGCTGAGGAAAATTCAAAGACAAAAAGAGGCTTACAAAAGGTGGAAGCAAGGACAGGCAGCCTGGGAAGAATACAGGGAAGTTGTTCAGGAAGCTAGGGACCAGGTTAGGAAAGCTGAGGGCCACTTAGAAATAAAGTTGGATAGGGATGTGAAAGATAACAGGAAGGGATTCTATAGGTACATTGCAAATAAAAGATACACTAGGGACAATGTGGGCCCTCTCCAGAAGCTATCAGAAGAACTAGCTACCCTGGATTTGGAGATGGCAGAGTTTCTTAATGAATTCTTTGCCTCTATGTCACTAGCAAATGCTCTGACCACACCACCCAAGTCCTGGAAGGCAGACACAGGAACAGTGAGAATGAAGACCCTGGGCCCACTGTAAGAGAGGGTCTGGTTCTAGACCATCTTAGGAGCCTGAATGTATACAAGTCCGTGGGACCTGATGAAATCCATCCGCGGGTCCTGAAGGAGCTGGCAAATGAAGTTGCTAAGACACTGTCCACCATATTTGACAAATCATGGCAGTCAGGTGAAGTTCTCAACAAGTGGAAAAAGGGAAATATAACCCCTACTTTCAAGAAGGGGAAAATGGATGAGGCAGGGAACTACAGACCAGTCAGTCTCATCTCTGTGCATGGCAAAATCTTGGAGCAGATTCTCCTGGAAGGCATGCTGAGGCACATGAAAAACAATAAGGTGCTTGGTGACAGCCAGCATGGCTTCACTAAGGGCAAATACGGCCTGACCACTTTGGTGGCCTTCTATGGTAGACCTATGGTACTGATGGTCAGGGGTAGAGCAGTTGATGTCATCTACCTGGACTTGTGCAAAGTGTTTGACACTGTCTCACATGACATCCTTATCTCAAAATTGGAGAGACAGCAATCTGATAGGTGGACCACTCGATGGATAAGGAACTGGATGGATGGCCGCACACAAAGAGTTGTGCTCAATGTCTCAATGTCCAGCAGGAGACCAGTAATGACTGGTGTCCCTTAATCAGTGTTGGGATCGGTCTTGTTCAACATCTTTGTCTGCAACATGGACAGTGGGATTGAGAGAGCGTGCTCTCAGTAAGTCTGCCAATGACACCAAGCTGTGTTATTCAGTCTACACACTAAAAGGAAGGAATGCCATCCAGAGGGACCTTGACATGCTTGTGAGGTGGGCTGAAGCCTGATGAAGTTTAACTATGCCAAGTACAAGGTCCTACACCTGGATGGGAACAATCTGAGGCACAGCTACAGGTTGGGCAGATAAGAGATTCAGAGCTGCCCTGTGGAGAAGGACTTGGGGGTGTTGGTCGATGAGAAAATGGACATGAACCGGCAGTGTTCACTTGCAGCCCAGAAAGCCAACCATATCCTGGGCTGCATCAAGAGGAGCGTGACCAGCAGGTCAAGGGAGGTGATCCTGCCCCTCTACTCTGCTCTTGTGAGACCTCACTCGGAGTATTGTGTACAGTTCTGGTGTCCTTAACATAAAAAGAACATGCAGCTGTTGGAAGAAGTCCAAAGGAGAGCCACGAGGATGTTCAGGGGACTGGAGCACCTCCCGTATGAAGGTAGGCTGAGAAAGTTGGGGCTGTTCAATCTGGAGAAGAGAAGGCTGCGTGGAGACCTCATAGCAACCTTCCAATATCTGAAGGGGGCCTATAGGATGCTGGGGAGGGACTCTTCATTAGGAACTGTAGTGACAGGACAAAGGGTAACAGGTTCAAACTTAAACGGGGGAAGTTTAGATTGGATATGAGGAAGAAATTCTTTACTGTGAGGTTGGTGAGGCACTGGAATGGGCTGCCCAGGGAAGTTGTGAATGCTCCCTCACTGGTGGTGTTCAAGGCCAGGTTGGACTGAGCTTTGGGTGTTGTGATTTAGTGTGAGGTGTCCCTGCCCATGGTAGGGGGGTTGGAACTAGATGATCTTGAGGTCTTTTCCAACCCTAACTATGATCCTATGAGAAAGATTAGCAGTTTAACGTAGAGTGTTAGTAGACAGGCTTTAACTTGACAGTCTTCTTCAGCAATTTGTTTTTCATGTCTTCATTCCCTTGATTAGGCAATTTAGAAAGCCATTTCCTAAAAATATTAAGGTGGGAGCTCACTGCCAGTTTTGACTCATTCAGGTAAAACAGTTCACTAGAATTTGCCTTTCACAGGACACTGACAATCCAACATCTAGCTTGAAAACATTAAGAGAAAAAATGCTGCATTTCTGACAATGCAATGAATCCGATCATTTGACTTGTGTTTTTGTCTAGAAATTCAGACTACACTACTAGGATTGATATGTCTTAATTCCCAGAGGCACATTCCACTTGGTCACACATACACAAAGAACCATGAAAATGATCAGGGAATTTTATTATCTTACACTGCTGAAGGTTGAAAACACCAAAGCAAATATTTCATTGTCAATTCAGACACTGTGAATTTGGAGCTATGTAACTTGGGAATTTGGTAGGTCTCTGAATTATGAAATTATCTTAGTGAGATTAAAATACTTGCACCCATTGAAATCAGAAAAACATTAATGTTTAAAATAGCTGAATCTGAGCTTAAACACAGGCTGATTTCGCTAACTAATGCCATTGTGCAGAGATCTAGTTGGCCCTCAATTGACCTTCTATTAAAATTTTTGGGACAAATCTTCATTTATTGTTCATTTGATTTCTAATTAATGAAACTGTCCTTGGAACTGGGACTGCCCTTTTGAACAGCTAATGCTTAAAAATCAATCTTATGGTATCTTGTTATTTCTAAAATCTGAAGTGAAGCATACACATCATTTACATTTAGGAGTTATTGTAGCTTAATCTCCAGCAATAAAGTTCACTTTTGTCAGCTGTATCAGGTGCAATTTTCATTAACCAAAGTCTTTTTTCTATGGTTAAATTTTCTAAAAGTATATGAGTTTAAAGATAGAAATAAAAGATGCAGGTGGTTTTAGAGTTTTGAGGTTCTATAGCTTAAATTAAAAACTGAGACCCGTTCCACCCCAGTACTCTGTTTTTTTTCTGGAACCTGATCCAAGCTAATTCCATACCACAACACGTCATGACGACTGTATAAACTGGGGGCAGTTACCCAGAAGCTCTAGATCACTGCTTGGGTCGGGCTGGGTATCAGTCAGCGGGTGGTGAGCAGTTGTATTCTCTTCCCTTGTTATTTCCCTCATCATTATTATTATTGATGGTAGCAATAGTGTTTTTATGTTATACCTTGGTTACTGGGCTGCTCTATCACAACCCACAGGAGTTACATTCTTTTGATTCTCCTCCCCATCCCTCTGGGAGCAGGGGGAGGAAGGGGAGGAAGTGAGTGGGTGGCTACATGTTTCTGAGTTACCATCTGGGCTTAAACTGTGACAACCTATTTGACCTGTATCTTTCTCAGAACTTTAACACTTTTCTTCTGCCTATGTCATCCATAAAGAATACCCATGTTTCCTTCTTTGTAAGAAATCTTTGACATGGAAGCAGAATCTGCATCATGTTCAATACAAAGAAAGATAATTTAGTTTGCAGACCCTCATATGACTCACCTTTGAAGAACTAAAAATGTAGAATTCCATTTGGAAAGGAAATTTTCCTTTTTAACAAGTTCTGTCTCAAGTCAGAAATACAACAATATGTTCCTGAGTAGGTTGGGGTAACAGTCTGAAGACAAATATTATGTGTTTTAGACTTGTTCTGAGTTAGGAATAAGGAAACATTTTGAAGAGAAATTTCTGAGTCTCTTCACTGCCTAAGGCCAAGATCCATGTGAACTAAGGTTGAACTATGCTTACTTTGAAGGTAGAACAACAGCATTTGTTTTCAGTAGATTGTTCATCTGTTGGTTTGGGGCTATGGTTTATATCACTACAGTTATGCTAAAACAACATGCAGTTTATGCATTATAGTGTCAGAATAAAGACATTATCAACAGTATTTCTTATGAAGGAGTTGCTTTCCTGTAGCCAGCCTATTTTCACCTCTTACAAATGCATGGATTCCATGGTGGTTTTTACCCTTTCAGATTTACAAAACTATTCATGCAGCTTTGCTCCTATAGGTGGACCAGGAAAAGTGTAAGATTCATCAGCTGAAAATATAGAATTAATTTATTGAGCTCTGTCTTAAGAATAGGGTTTTTTGAAGGTTAGAAAAAAAAGTGTTAGCTAGGATATGTTAATTAAAGTACTATTAGGAGCTTCTTAGAATATACTGTAGCATAATATTGTACTAAACCACACACAGAAACATGATAATTGGTGTGGCTTTAAGTAGGTTGGCAATTCACACCACCCTTTCCCATTTCCATAGACTCTGCTGCACTGCAACAATCTACATATTCCAAATGATTTTTTTTTTTTTTTTTGCTTTCTTTCCCCAGTTGCAATTAATTCTGAAGGCAAAGCAGATGGTTCTGTTTCCCGACACTTCAGCCACAGGGAAGTTTTAAAACTGCCAAGTTCCCTCTTCCCTGACATCTCTGGCTGACAAGAGTAGCTGCAGCTGAGCGTGCCTCGAGATCAGAACTTTAGTCTTGCTTATGAAATGTTGTGTAAAGGGAGACCAAAATGTGAAAGTCATAGGAAAGCAACACTGAGCTTATGGGAGCCTTTGAGTCACCCTATTTATCAAGTAAATCTTTTAATCTAAGATTCATGTATGCATAAAACATAGTGATATGTGTGAATATGCAATTGAGAGAAAACAAATAGGTGGGAATATAAACCAGCATTTTTTTTTTTTCTCTGTGTAAAGACATTGGTAGGTATGATAATCTAACAGGTAATAAAATGCTGCCAATGATAGCACATCAAAGCTTTTTTGTCTTTCAAGTGTGGTTTTCTAGTTTCTTAAATGTAAATATCAGTGACCGCTGATACCAAGCTGTCTGGCTATAATCAAGGTACAACCTATGAGTATGGATACTGAAGAAAAGGTTAGCTGGTAGAACATTTTAGACAAGAAGATCTGATTGAGAAAAGCAGCATAAGATGGAAATTTTAAAAAACCCCAAACTATTCACTTAAAAGGAATGGCAAATTTTAATTTAGATTGAATGGTACTCTAACGCAGGAAAAGACATAACTGAACCAAGAAATGTGGCTATTTCTGTTTTGGGTTTAGATTGTTTAGGACTGCACATTGTTGCTGCATGTAATGTGCATTAATCTTTCTGGCCTTGGAGGGATCTTTTCCTTTTCTGTTCTCCTGGGTCTTGGTTTCCAGTCCCACTGTTCCCAACACTCTCTGTATTTCGCTTGACAGAGTCAGAGAACTGAAGCTTCTGTGTTGACTAAAATGCAATATACTTACACTGTATTTTGTGTTTTATGAGTGAGAACACAACTGATGAAGACTTTGTCTCTTAGTTTGCTACTTATTTTATAATCAAAGCAATATAAGCTTAATTTTAATACACTTGAGGGATGGTACTAACTTTTGATAACTATTTTCATTAGAAGGAAGGCTGGCTAGCATATATGCAAAAATATGAGAAAGGGAAGTTGGTTTGTACTTTACCTTAGAGGCCAGCAGATATAGCATTGCTCATGTTTGAAGAAATATATAAAACCCCAAGTGTGTCTGAATAGAGGCCTCCAATTAAAGCAACCCTGGCATTTACAATATTCAAAACCTGTATTTAAATTTTATGGCTTAAATCCATATTTAATTAATAGGGCTACTCCCTGTTTCAATGTGTTGACCCCAATTAAAAGAGCTGTCTGTGTTGCATCTCCAAGGGGAGCTTTTGAATAAAGTTGCAGAAATGAGGTTTGATATTCTAAACTCTGCTTCACTCGTCAGCTGGTAGGAGGATTTCTAATTCAGTATGTTATATCTAAGCATTGATAGAGGACAATTTCATGCTGTTTGTGGAGCTGTGACAAGATGAACTCCACACTTGCATGACAGTCTCCTCTTTCCATGGGGTGAGAGTGTCTGTAACCAGGTGTGTGGTCCTTAAGCTGGCAGCTTTCCATGGAAAGGTTATTTATGACTTCTGCACAGTATGAGGGTGGGCTGGCATGTGATCTGGGTAGTAGTAGTAAGGAACTAGCAGTGCCAAATCCAGAGCCAGAGTGTCCAGAATGTATTTTATATTAGAAAGCCATCAAGGCAACTCTTATATACTGCAATCCATATTTTCTGTTCCAGTAGCTCAATGTCATGGGTTCAGCAGTAGCAGTCATTTTTCTTCTTCTTGGTAGCTGGTGCAGTGCTGTGTTTTTTACTTTCGGCCTGGGAACAGTGTTGATAACACCAATGTTTTTTAGTTATGGCTTAGTGATGTTTGATCTGGCCAAGGGCTTTCAGAGCCTCATGCTCTGCCAGGGAGGAGGTGAAGCCGGGAGGAAGCAGACAGGACACCTGACCCAAACTGACCAAAGAGGTATTCCATACCACAGCACGTCATGGCCAGGATACAGAAACGGAGGGCAGAGACCCGGAAGGGTGTGGGGGGTGCACTGGCTTGGTCGGGCTGGGTATACGTGGTGAGCTGTTGTATTC
>JANRGW010020294.1:0-10389 GCA_024733675.1 Psilopsiagon aymara | reverse complement strand
GGAAGGAATGCCATCCAGAGGGACCTTGATATGCTTGTGAGGTGGGCTGATGCCAACCTGATGAAGTTTAACCATGCGAAGTACAAGGTCCTACACCTGAGTAGGAGCAATTCCAGGCACACCTACAGGTTGGGAAGAGAATAGATTCAGAGCAGCCCTGTGGAGATGGACTTGGGGGTGTTGGTCAATGAGAAAATGGACATGATCCTGCAGTGTGCGCTTGCAGCCCAGAAAGCCAACCGTATCCTGGGCTGCATCAAAAGGAGTGTAACCAGCAGGTCGAGGGAGGTGATCCTGCCCTTCTATTCTGCTCTCATGAGACCTTACTTGAGTATTGTGTGCAGTTCTGGTGTCCTCAACATCAATAAGACATGCAACTGTTGGAACAAGTCCACAGAAGGGCCACGAGGATGATCATGGGACTGGAGCACCTCCTATATGAAGATGGGATGAGAAAGTTGTGGCTGCTCAGCCTGGAGAAGAGAAGGCTGCATGGAGACCTCAGAGCAACCTTCCAGTATGTGAAAGGGGGACAATGGGGATTTTGGGGAGGGACACTTCATTAGGGACTGTAGTGTTAGGACAAGGGGGTAATGGGTTCAAGCTTAAACAGGGGAAGTTTAGATTGGATCTGAGAAAGAAATTCTTCACTGTAAGGGTGGTGAGACACTGGAATGGGTTGCCCAGGGAGTTGTGAATGGTCCATCGCTGGTAGTGTTCTAGGCCAGACTGGACAGAGCCTTGGGTGGCATTGCTAGTGGGAGGTGCCCTTGTCCGTTGCAGGGGGGTTGGAACTAGATGATCTTGAGGTCCTTTCCAACCCTAAGTATGCTATGATTCTATGAATGAACATCTTTGCTCCTAGTGGTGCTCTTGACAGATACCTTGATTCACGTACAGAAATGTAAACTAACGCTGCATTTGTATGATGTCTGCAGTCAGCTACCTACTGCTGTAACTCATGAACTTTTAATAAAATGCCTTTTCAGTGAGTTCATTCATATGTACAAGGGGGAACTGAGAAAATGCCTTCACTTCCCCAGTATAATGGGGAAGACATAGCATTTAGCATTTTTACTTAGAATGGACAAAGACTAATGAAGCATAATATTTTACTGAAATGAATACCATGACAGGGTTAGAGGACTGACTAATGCTGTGGCATTATGGTTACTGGATGAAGAACTGGCTGAAGGACAGATATGAAATGGTTGTAGTGAATGGGGCTACATTTGGCTGGTGATCAGTCACCAAGGGTGTCCCTGAGGTTCCAATTCCAGGGCCAGTATGATGCTGATGATACAAAACTGGGAGGCACTGTTGAGTCTCTTGAGGGACAAGAAACTTTGCAGAGAGATCTAGATAAACTGGGGCATTTATGAATAAACTGTGCAATTATTAATGGCATGTAATTTAACAAGTCAAGTGTGGCTCCTGCACCTAGGACAGAGTAATGCCTGGTGCAAGTACACTGGGAGATGAATGGCCCAGGGGCAGTCCTGCAGAAAGGGATCTGTGGTTGTTTGTTGACAGTGGGCTCAACAGAAGTCAGCCGCGTGCCCTGCAGCCAAGAGGGCTGAGTGCTTTCTGGAATGTGTCAGACAAAGCAGAACCCAAAAATAGCTGATTATGTCATTGCATTCTGTGTTGGCATGGTCTGACCTTGAACACTGTGTGTAGTTCTGAGCCCCACAATTTAAACATGTGAAGGTCCTTGAATGTGTCTACAGTAAGGAAACAAAGCTAGTGAAAGGGCTGGAAAGCATGTCCCATATAGAGAGGCAAAGGACTTAGGTTTGTCTAGTTTGGAGAAAAGGAGGCTTGATGAATGACCTCATTGCCCTCTGCAGCTTCCTGAGGAGAGGAAGTGGAGAAGGAGATACTGATCTCTTCTCCCTTGCATCCAGTGACAGGATGCACAGGAGTAGCTCAAAGCTGAGCCAGCAAAGGATTAAACCAGCCATTAAGAAGCGTTTCTTTACAGAGACTGTGGTCAAACACTAGAATGGGCTTACTAGGAGGGTGGACAGTACACCAAGCCTATCAGAGTTCAAGTAGTTAAGTCCCCTTGTACTTGGCACTGGTGAGGCTGCACTTCGAAGAAATACACTCAAGTGCCAGACTATGTCCAATGAAGAGCAAGAAAACTGATGAAGGATCTAGAAAAAAATACTTATGAGGAGTGTTTGAGGGAACTGGGGCTGTTTGGCCTGGAAAACAGGAGGCTCAGGGGAAATCTTATCACTCTCTGCAACTACCTGGGTGTTGTCTCCTCTGCCAAGTAGTAAGTGATAGGACTTGGAGATGGCAATAGAACTTACACCAGGGGAGGTTTAGACTGAATTATTAGGAAAAAATTCTTCACCAAAAGGGTTGTCACATTGGCACAGGCTGCTCTGGGAAGTGCTTGAGACAGTCACGGTCCCTGCAGGTATTCAAAAGATGTGTAGATCTAGCACTTAGGAACACGATTTAGTGGCAGACTTGGCAGCACTAGGTTAACAGGTCAACTCCATGATCTTAAAGGTATTTTCCAAGCTAAATGATTCTATGAATTTGGATAAAAGTTGACACACAAAGTTTTAATGAAAAAGGAAATTAGTGATAAATGGCTATTTCTGCCTTTCAAATAAAAATAAAATATCTTAGTGGGTTTATTTCAGCTGAATGAAAGATTGGTAATTCTGAAAATATTCAAATTTTTTAAATTTTTTGCTAGTGCTAAAAGAATGAATAATTACCTGCTCTTTAATCAGTATCTCTCAGGAAAGTTATCTGATGATTTTAAATGCAGCGGGTATACCCTGTCATATGAAGGATTTATAGTAAGAGTCAACAAGCAGAAGTTAAGAGCATTTCTCAGTAATGTTATATTCCTAGAGTATGAGATGCTGAATTTTGAGGCAGGTTGGTATCATATAGTTCACATAGGATTCTGACACAAAAGGCACAAGTCAGGGAAATAACCTCACTAAAGCATAAATGTGGGATCACTGGTAGCTAATGGAAAGTCAATCCTTTTGTCCTTTCTATTACAAGACCACAATGTATAAAATAAAACCGAATACACCTGAAGCGGTACTTCCTAAATATAAAAAGCAGGTCACAACATACACCAGAAAATTGAAAATATGATCCTCACCAGCTTAACCTCTTCCAACTACCAGTAAAAGATTAGGGGAGTGAATGAAAGAGATTCTTGTACCTAATATCCACTGACAGGAACAAGAACAAAACTCTTCTCAGCTGTGAAGTATGATTTGTAGCCAACACAAAGAGAAGTGAAACTATATATATGAAAGTCTTGGCTACAGATATTAGCAGTGTTATAGCTAATATTGCAGTAAACTAAGGTAGCTTCGGTTTGGCCATGACAGTCTAGTACTGCAGGCAAGACAAGGTTTATTGGGAGAGGTTAAAGCTTTTATTGGACCAGCTGGTATAATTGAAAAAAAATAAGCTGACAGGCCTGAGATGCCCTCTGCTGCTTCGAATCATACCAGTTGGAGCCTGACGAAAGAATCTGTCTTTCTCTACAGTCTTATCTTGGGAAACTATTTATCCATGAACTACAGACACACTGAGAATTGTTTCCGAATCCTGTATCAGCTCACATGATCTTAGAGCTTGAGTTTATCTAAAAAAATATTCCTGGCAGTTGCTGAAGTACCATGTACCTGTATAGGGCAGGAATATGATAACTCACTTTTTAGAAATGGAATTCCGGTATCTTTTGACACAGACTCTAAAAGCAGCAAGAAAACTACATAAACGATACATTTTTGATGAAAGCGTACATAGGACAGGTTTCATATGGATGTAAAGACAGAAGTTCTCTCTGCTCTTTGAAAAGTCTAAATTCAAATGGAGCACAAATTTTTGTTGCTAATCTGTCTTAGCTGTTTTATCACACTTACATTCTGAAGCAGACATATGCAATACCAGGGGTATTGGCTGCCACAGAAGCACAAGAGATTCTTGAATACTCTGCAGCAGAAGCTGTAGAAAATATTAGCAGATAAAGCAGATAAATGAAGCCTCAAGAAAGAATCTCAAGTTACATAAATCAGTAGTGAAATTACTTTTTAAAATAACTGCATGTTCTGAAACGATGCAGAAGTGATGATGTACTATAGTATGGGTTGAAAAAATTTTAAATATGCATATAAAGTCCTTATTAGAGTTAACTATAGGCCATAAATAGTATTTATGTAATATTAACTGAAGAACAGGTACTAAATTAAAAATTATCAAGCAAGAACAGAAATGGTTGTCTTGAAACAGACATCATATAAAATAGCAGGCTGTCAGGAAACAAATCTATGATAGCATTTAGGGACGCGGCAACAAAATGATAGCGTAGCCAGAGCTTGCTTATAATTGCCAAATTGAGTTATTCAATTATTGATGTAACAATGGTCACTGTCAGTTTGGCTTTTTCCCAGCTGTCACTCTCTTAAAAGAAGTAAAGATGAGGGACACTGACTTCTGCCGTCTTTTTGACTCTTCATGTGGTAGGAAAACTTTAGCAAAGGATAATTACAATGTTTTGCACAAATCATTCAATTAAGGAATCAAATATTTCTGTTTGTTCTCCATCTCCAAAACATACACAGGAGAACTTTGCTGAGGAATTACTTACTGCACTTTTCCTTACATAGACAGAAAATAATGTTATAACTGCTAACTTTTCACTATATTTTTCTGTTCTCTGAGGTCATATAATTGGTTAAGTATTTACAGTTTAGATATTGTTTATGGTATCTATGCTATAAAATGTATATTTAACATAAATCACCTATATATGTCTGTAAAATTCATTTTGTATTGCTAACTTCATGTTAAGTGCGCATAAAGCCCCTGACCTGATCAGGAACCTAGTGTTTATAACTTTTCTCATTTTTAGCACTGTGGTATCTGTATTTCAGAAATTCAATGGAAGTAAGTGCAGATGGAGAGGGAAATGTTCCTCTTTATTAAGAACAGATATCTACCTCTTTCTCTATAACTTCTTTTATCAGCCAATATTTAAGGCTTATAGCCTTCACATGCTGTTCAAATAGTGTTCATTATCTAATTCTGCCTCATTCAGCCAAATGTATCTTCACATGATTAAGACGCAAAAGTCAGGCCCATTGTACCCAAAGATTACATGCACTCATGGCTTGAAAGTTGCCTCATGAGGCTTTTGAAATGAGTTTAAGATTTAAAAATTGAAACCCTAATTATAATTACTTAAGTTCAGAATAGTACAGTTCAACTACTCAATCACAGTAGGAAGGATTCAGCATGAATGCCTGATATTGCCTTGCTGGATCAATATCTGAACTGTCTTCTAAAATCCAGTACTGGTAGGTAGAAACTGCAAGTTATTAGAATCTGAAGGCTATTGGATGAATGATATGGAGCTGATAGAAAAATCTCAGCACCCAGTAGCTGTGTTACAAGTATATATGTAACAAGAGTCATCATCACAGCTGGTATTTCTACAGCTATTCAAAGACAGACATTAGCAAAGAATGAAATATATTGAAATGAAATATACTGATGCTGGAGGCTTTTAGCATTAAAATTCTCATGTCACTGTGATTAACATGGCTTCCTCCCTGATCCCCAGTCTAGTATAAAATGATTGATGCTGCATTAGCTACTAAATGTCTAAATTGACTTGTTCTTAATGCTTTATTCTCACATGGTGATCCTTATTTGAACAAAAAGCAAAATCAGGTAGCATGGAAAATCAGTAGTCATTTCTGTCCATGATGCAACTTCTTAAGGAGACACACAGAAGAATTTTCAGAGTAATTTCTGAACATGAAATATACTCACAGGAGCTATATACGTTTTTTTACAGAAGCTAAAGCTCCTTTCTTATGCAGGATCTTCAGAAGTACATGTGGAACAGACACTAACACCAACTATTGACTATCAAATTATAGAATGTATATCTGTCTTCTCACTTAAAAATAATTATGTCATGTGATTTTATTAGCAAATTACTGCCTGATTTCCACAAAGTCAAAATATTGCAGCACAAAAGCATTCACACTTTTCCCTACAAGTCCAGGGAAAGGGTATGAGTGATGGCAGCCATCATGGCAAACACTATATGAGTACTATTTACCTAGATTGAAGACTAAGAATTTTAGCAATTTCATGTGAGTGCATTACAAACTTATAAGAATGCATGTGATTGTATTAAATAATCCATGTTCCACTGTCCTTGTTTCAGCTGGAATTTTCTTTCTAGTAACTGGTGCAGGTGTGTGTGCTTAATTTAGTCTGAGATTAATGCTGATAACACACCAATGTTTTAGTTGTTACTGACTAGTGCTCATGACTAAGTCAAGGACTTTTCAGTCTTTCATGCTGTTCTAGTGAGGGGCTCAAGAAGCCAGGAAGAAGCAAAGACAGTAGACCTGAACCAAAATAGCCAAATGAATACTCCATACTACGTGTCATGCCCAGTATATAAATTTGGGGGAGCTGACCCTGAAGGGTCCTATTGCTGCTCAGGTGGGGCTGGATATTGGTCAGCAGATGGTGAGCAATTGCATTTTGCATCACTTGCATTTGTTTCCTTCTTTCCCTTTCCCCTTTAATTTAATATTCTCTCCTCCTCTTATTTCCCTTATCATTAGTGTTAGTATTATATTGTACTTCAGTTATTAAACTGCTCTTATCTCAGCCAGTGGGTTTTACATTTTTTTTTGTTCTTCTTCCCATCCCACCTTATGGGATGGGGGGCAAGGGAGGAATGAGCAAGTAGCTGCATGATGTTTAGTTGCTGGCTGAGTTTAAACCATGAGAGTCCATCAGAAACTATTTCACCCATGACTTGTGGTAGTTTATACTGAATTCTGAAGTTCAGGTTTTCTGCAAATTGTAAATACAGACATCAGCTTCGGAAAGATCGACTGTAGGTTAGCTGATGGGATGGGTTTCAAGTCACCATGGTAATTTTTAGCCTGCACCTTTTATTAGTAGTTAAGAAAGGAATAGAAATCAAAGTGGAACTAGAGAACCTTACATGCAGAAAAAAACTTCTTCAACAAAATTTAGACAACAAGACACTTGTAGGTGTTAGCAGTTAAATAGCTAACAGTTGGTGATGTAATAGTTTGCCTGAGGAATTTTGCTAAAAAGTGTAGATGCCTGGAACCCATATTTATCTTTTGGTTTTCTGAGATTAGGTGGATGGGAGGATGACCCATAGGCTAGATAACAACAAAATATGCATTAAGGTGAAAATATAAAATGATGTAAGACTGAGGAAAATATTTTGAATTCTATGAGACTGAAGATATATGGGCATCTAATATATTGCCAAGCACTATATCAGATGTGGTGACTCAACAGCATTAACGGCTATTGCACACTTTTAGAGAGGTGTTCCTTAATATTTTATATTTCAAAAGCTAATACTTTCTTATTAAACCCCCCAGTTGTAGTATAACTTCTACCCCTAAAAGGAAAACACACAGGAAAGCCTCTCTTTTGTCTTTGTAAATCTTAGCAATCATGAGCATCTCTTTCCAGAACTACCAATTAGTGGTTCTGCTGAGAACTTAAAAAGATAAAAATTTTTAGATGTTTTTCATTATTCTAAGCCACCTACCCATCTGCCTTGGAACTGTTGGGGTAGCCCACTTTGGCAACCTACATCTTGGCTAACTTGTCAGTTTACTTTTTTCTTTGATAAAGTTATGAATTGGAACTGGAACCAAGCACTCTTAAAGTCTATGAACTGAGAATACTGGAAGGTAGATAGATGGCCTTCTAAATATCAGCTTCATAAATTTTGCAGTCTTCATTTCTTTTTAGCAGTGAGCTATGTTTTCTGATGCTACTGCTAAGAAGTCTGTCTCCATACTATGCCAGAATGTTTTAAAACTTGATAAGACAAGTGTTTCATGAAAAGTAAAATGAAAAAAAAATAATAATGATGCATATAATTCTGAAGAATCAGGTTTAGAAGCAATTATAAATTGCATAAAACATCTTGACAGAAAATACTATGCCACTCTAAACTTTCTATTTCTAGAAAGTCTCAGGCAGCATTTTCTCCACAAGAGACAGAATATTCTTGGTTATTTTCTCCCTTTTCCTCTCCCATTTAAAACTGCCTCTGATCACAGGGAAATCAAGAGCAAAAGTCCTGACTGCAAAGTGTTTAGTCCTATTGTTAAATCTACTCATAAGCAGAAAAAAATATTAAAAAGGTGAGAAGAAAAAAAAAATAAAAGTGAGAATAAAAAATTCTTAACATACAGGGTATTTTTTTTAATCTAACTCGAAGAACAGTAAAAAGCGTAAGAGTCTAATCTGCATACTGCTTGAAATTGTAAACTGATTGAGACAGAATTAAAGATGTACAGAAATCTAAACAGCACAGTTTAAAATCAGTAAGAAATCTCATACAGAACAGATGATAGAAATGTGAAACATAAAAAGAACAAATACAGAGTAAGCATCAAGAAGTACTTCTACCTGCAGCTAGCTAACATTCTTTTTTGGTAGCCTAAAGGATAAGTCTATTACAAGAAATACAGCAATGCAATCAAGTAGGAATTAGAAGGAAGGGATAGATCAAAATAGAAAAACTTTGGCAGACTAAGTAGCCCTATCATTTTTCTAATTTTATGAACTGGAAATACAATGCATAAAAAGACAAACTCACCTTTGCAAAATTCCAGAATTATGGATTTCTTTTGTTTATTATATCTACAAGAAATTGATTCTGCTGATTAACTTTCAAATGTCTTTGAAAGATGCAATTACTGAGTTTGAAAGCAAAAAATGTGCAACAACAACTGCAATTACAGCATATATAAATAAGAGTGCAAGAGAATGGAGAATGCTCACGAAGTTCCCAGTAGTGCAACACAAAGCACTGTGCATGCCAGCACACAGGCATACACATACGCCAAATTTTTAGACAGTTTGCTTAAAACTCTTTTCTCTCTCAAACTGAGGCTGTCAAGAAGAATAAATTACAAAATTCCTTTCAAAGCATATGCATCTTGGTGTTGGTGCTATCAGTCACTGCTTAGGACCACTGAGAATCTATCTTTTCAAATTACTCTCTCTGAAGTGTAACTAAATTTAAATTTTACTTTTCAACTATTTTCAATAAATATGTATATATGCCATAATAATCTCAGATTTTATTGTGTAATAAATCTAGAAATACCCTAGTTTAAACCCCACTTCAAGACTATTTAAAGTATGAGTTCTGAATGTAGTGTTATTTCCTAATCTTAGCTGCCAAAATATTACTGCTTTTGTGTTAGCTTCTGCAATAGAACTCACAGTAAAATTTAAGCAAAGTTTAAAAGCTTGAAAAAAAGGATATTTGAATTTGCATTAATGTTACCATCATACGTAGGCAACAATTTTAATTGCAAAGTAATCTAAATTAATCATTACATAAAGGGATTCACCTACGTAATTAGTACATAAAAATATCTTAAATTTGCAAAACCATCCATTAGAATAATAAGAAATGCTCAATCACAGTTTTTATCTAATTTAGCTCCTCTTTTACACCCCTTTTTATACAACAAGGAATCAAATATTATAATCCCCCAGTTTTCCACATAGTTCAACATCATGATGTAAAGATAGTCATGCACAACGTTGCTCAGGCTGTGCAAAACCTATCATGTTTCTTGTGTTTCAGTTTTCAGCTCTCATGATTCAATGATAAACAATGAATGAAGTCTTCTTTAATTATCCATTATTTCACTAAGGAAAATGTAACTTATATTCTGCATGACAATTTTGACAACAGCAAAAAGACTTGATCTTTTTTACCAAGAAATCAGAAATGTCCATTCTTTAGCTACATGAATGGCTAACAGAGACAGTGAAAGATTTGGCCTTGGGATGCACTGGCTTCCCATCAAAAGGTGCTGCATGTGAAGATATATGGGATGATCATAAAGATGTGGTACTGTGTGGTCAATGAAGTAGAAGAAAAGGGAATTTTCTTGTCTCAGTACAGAAATAAACTTTAAAAAAGTTACAGAATGAAAGCAGAGATAAAGTGGAAATTGTGAAGACAAGCCTAAGCTCGGTTTCCCTCAGTTCTCCTTCAGCAAATGCTGCAACTTTTTCAAGGCAGCACTTCTTTCCAGTACTGCACAACATATACTAAAATACAAAAATGTTTCAGCAATTTAATATAATTTTCATCAAAATCTCACCAAGTCAAAAAATAAACTTTTATCTTTTTCCCAGAAGAGAAAGAAGAGAGCATTTTTGATAGCACAGAACCCAGGTGTCGTGGTTTAAGCCATAAATCAGCCATGCAGTTTGTTCACTCACTTCCACCTTTTTCTTCCCTCTGCTCCTGGAGGGATGGGAAGGAGAATCGAAAGAATGCAA
>JANRGW010020290.1:0-17067 GCA_024733675.1 Psilopsiagon aymara | reverse complement strand
ATTCTTTCGATTCTCCTTCCCATCCCTCCAGGAGCAGAGGGAAGAAAAAAGGGGAAGTGAGTGAACAAACTGCGTGGTTGATTTATGGCCTAAACCACGACACAGGGGTTGTTTTCTGTGAACACTAGAGCTAAGGAAGCATGATTTCCTGTGGATTTGTACCTCAATGCTGATTGATGTTAATGACTAAGTGTGAGTTCCAGCTAGATTTGCACACAGTAAGAAAATGCTATCCTGTGCAGACCCCCGAAGTGCCATATGAGATGAACCTTACCCACTGATATCCCTAGGAGATCACTTAATTGATTTTTCTACCTCTACTCAGCTGCCTGTTTTCAGAAACTGTCTAAGAACTCAGAGTATCTGAGATCTCTACAGCTGTATCTAGATGACAGAATTTGGCCAGCTTGGTCAACAGGCTCAAAAGCTGAGGCAGAAATACTTGCATACATATAAACTCAACATGCAGACAAAGTAATCAGGTTCTCAAGACACCTCAAGTCATCCTCCAAACTTTGGAAGGATAAAATAATGTACTTACATCATTGGTCTTCCATCAGAGTTTGCAAAAAAGCATATGGCGTATAAAAAAATTGCAGTCCTGGCCAGATTTTTTATAGAGGTCATTTTCTCTACAAAGATAGAAAAGAATACATGTATAAATCTGTATTTCAAGTAATTTCTGTTTGTTCCAAATAAATTTAGTTTAGAAAAAAATTGAAGGCAAACATTAAAGAAGGGATTTTGAAAAATAGACTTTTTTGTGAAAGGAGTTACAGAAAGGAATGCGAACAAAGAATCTGTTTCTAATACTAATTTTGAGAGCAACTTCATAGGCAAGTCTAAGAACTTTGGTCTTAGGTTTAGCTGCCCTGCCTCATTATCATCATCATCTCCGTACTCATCCACTGGATAATCTGGTAAAAAGCAACATGCTCTTCCATTATTATTGTTGCTGCTGTTGTTGTTATTATTAAATTCATACTTCATATACTCCAAGTATGTTGAAATACTTATATATTGGCTATGCAAGTTAAAAGTTTTGTTCTTTTATCTATTTCTCTTGCATATTTTTTAGAATGAAGAGGCGGACAATTTTCTTGACAATTTAGCATGAAAGCATAATTCTACTGAGTTATGTCATTCCCCTTTTAATTCCATAAGAGAAATCAAAATTGAGCACCTCAGGTTTTTTCAGTGATAATCCTTCATTGCCAGCATGAATTCCACTCTGCTTTGTACATCAGCAGCAAAACTGCCACTAGGGATATATCTGAGAAATATTTATTAATGCTGATACTACAACAGGCAGAAATGACACAGTCCAAATATCAGTTTCTAGTCTAGATTTTCAGTATTGGCAGTCAGAATAAGCATCTTTTTGTTATAGCTTAAGAAATTTAATACAGAATAACCAGAATTTTAAAAATATAGAACTGTCCAATTCCATTTTTGCAGTATTTTCTGCAGCTTTACTCTGAGTCAGAAAAGCATTTATTGAATGGTGTCTTACATGACAGGCTGAATGTGGTCCCAGCAGTCAGTATCTGGATTTGCTTCAGCATGTTTCTAACTCACTGCCTCAGATTTTTTTTTATTTCACAAATTTGGTTCAGATGATAAAACAATTTGGTTGTACTAATACTGACTTTATTTTTAAGATAGACTGAACAGCAGCTAATGTAAAAATTAACAAAGAATCAATGATAACATTTTCTAAGTAAGTCTTCTAGAGAACTTGGAAATAAAATAGAGTATACTCACCAGATAGTATCTTACACAGATTTCTGGTTTGGGTATGTCGGCAGATGACTGTCTCTTGATGTCAAGTATATTTAAAGACTACTGAATTGGTTCAGTGGATCCCTTAAATGTAACTTTAAAATAGAGCTTCTAAGTAACTTAGAAGCCCTTTTATTGTCTCAGTTGATGTCACTCTCAACACACACCCTCCTGACCCTCATGTACCCACCCTCAGATGCTTTTGTTAATTTGGCATTTACAGGGAAAAGAAAGGTCTCAGCAAAAAGAAAGTATCCTGGGTACCTGTGAAGAAATTTTACTTTTAAATGCAGATTTCCTATTCCTCGTAGATTTGTATCCAAGATAAAATGATCTCTGAAGATGTTGAAATGATTTGCAGAGAAAACTTTGTTGTTAAATGAAGGCAGGTAAAATTTACATTGGGCAGCAAGGTTAGTGATCTACAAATGCAACAGGATAACAAAATATTGAAAAGCTAACATCTCTAATACTTGTGGGAAATAACAATAGGGATTTCAGCTCAGATGCTAGGTTTCTTTGTGAAAGAGTATACTGGAGAGGAGCAGAAGCCCTGGGATGATAGTGGATCATGTTTTTAATGAGATGCTGGTGGGACTGAAAAGTTGTTAAAATACACTCTTCTGTTCCAGCTATACTTAAGTATATCCCTGCATCTCTCAAACGCGCCTCCTAAAATGGAAGCATTCAAACAGGCTGTGATGTAAATTAATACTTTATAAATTTTTGAAAAGAAATACGTAACTCTTTGCCTACATTCTAAGAAGGGAAATGTGTAAATCAGCAATACTTTCCCATATGTTTGAAGAAAGATTATTTTTGGCTACAAGATATTTTTCCTCCATTAGCTGCTTCTTCTGGGTTCCAGCATATTTCTCCAGGAAAATAAAAATTGAAAAAAAGTTTACATCTGCATATTTTAACACACCATTTGGAAGCTATTACTGCTTTTATCATTAATGCTTTTTTGGTTACACTATATATCTGTTGTATTTCACTAAGAGGTAAAAAAGATACTTTACAATATTGATTTATATGGATGGTATTCCCAAGGGGAAAGGAAGGGAAGAAACAGAAACTCCATAGAAGCTCTAAAGAGGTTCCCTCAGTAAGTAGTAAACTGAGAAACTGAGAAGTAAAGAAATAATACACTTAAACAAGTTCAAGAAAACAAGGTAGAGAGGCTTCCAACATTATATTTTCAGTTGTCAATACCCTTACACCTACACAAAAAGAAAGCGTAAACAAATGTTTATGGTGACAGTATGTTTTGTATCTGGTGTGGCCACCAGGGATGCTAACTTGAAGGTTTTAGTGACTAGAAATGTGCAACAAGCATGGCACGCCAGGAAAGGATTTGAAAAATCTCTACACAGCTGATAATGGAAAGCTCTGGTTTTTAGATTTTACCATAAAAAACATTTGTAAAACCTTCAAACATGGCAGTATTTTTACAGAGGCCTGGCATTCCTATGGAACCTCTACCAAAGCCTTAACTAAAGGACAAACAGGAAAACAATCTAGTGTCTGTATACAAAAAAAATCATGCTTCCATATAAACTGGCAGCAACTGATAGAGAAATCGGCAATAAGCCATTAGTAAGAATTGCAGAATGAGTGTTTGCAGACTTGAGTTGCCAACATTCTTATTCTAGTTGGAGTTGTATCCCTTACAAAAAACATGGAAATATGAAAGAGACCCCAGCTTGGAGCTTTGTATAAAACTGAGACAGAGAAAATACTGGAGCATGACGGTGTAATTGAAAACACTTAATTCACTTCAGATAATTTACAGTATATTAGTGCAGGTGCCTTTAAACAAGATGTACTTTTAGACGGCTTCTTTGCAGCATACCTAGTCTTTGAAACAACTCTGAAATAGGATTTTTTTATTCAAAGGTATTAAATATGTTGTACCTAAAATTTCAAATATGTCTAAACTGAATACTTTAAAAGTATTTCCATGTGAAAAATGCACAAATTAGAATTGCACTGTTCATCTCAGGTAAGTGAAGATACAAAAGTAATAAAAATATGGAATATGTACCCCACTATTTGTAAATAAATAGAACCTGTGGTTGTAATTAAAGAAACTTTAAATTACATCTAAAAATGGGCATAGCTTTTTCTGTACATGCAGAAAAAATTACTTACTTGGTTTGGATTATTATCCCTGATATTCAGAAATTATGTTATTTATAATATTGCTGCTAATAACTTACCCCATGTCACCTATACTTGCTAAACTCAGCATATCAAATGTGAGAATGACAGATAATGGACCAAATGAACTCAGCTTTTTTACCTAAGACTGGGATTGTGAACATTTTTTTCGGACACAGTGCTTCCACTGTGAAATGATGAGCTGAAAATGGATTTGAGCTCTTCTGATGTCTCAGAAAGATGAAGATTCATGTTCATATTCAAATTTTTCTCTTTCTTAAGCATCCCTTAAAAAAATCGTATCTCTTTTGGGCACTACTTAATGGAAAAGCTGAACCCAGGAAGCCAGGGCTAACACCTGCTGAAATACTGTTCATAAGACTCCCCACATTTATGGAGGTTGTGGTGAAAAAGAGGTGTATAAACTTTCATGACAGAAAAAAAAAAAAAAAAAAAAAGAATTATCTCCTCAATGAAAAGGCATTTCATGATCCTTTGTAGGTATAAGACTGTGCATATAAATATAATGGCAAAAATTGTTGAGTCTCTCCCCCCCTCCCCCCCCCCCCAAGTTTTTCTCAGGAGTTTCTAGTGCCTGCAAATAAGGAATGACCTACATTAAGTGTTTTTTTTACTTCTCTTAGAATAAGAGGAGGGAAAACACAGTGGATTCTGAGTTTTCATCTGAAAACAGCAAGCTGTGAGTGAGCCAATGCATGAAATTGGGTACAACTGAACACAGTAGTCAACAAACTATAAAACATTAAATGTTTTGGGTATCTACAAGAGAAAGGCAACTGATTCAAAAATGGATTGCAAACTATTTGTGTATATGTTGCATTATCAAAACTGAAATTTCTTTTCCTTTGGAAGAGGAAGAAGTGAGAGCAGGTAACCTTTAATGAGACTTAGGCTGAAATACAATAATGCTTAGTAGACTGTAGTTCAAATTTGTGATTATTTCTTCAGCAAACTGTCCCAGATTAGACCTAAGAACTGAATGTTCTCTTTTATCATCATCTAAAACCATAGAATGTTATACTGGAAATGAGACAATATAGCAATATAGAATCATAGAAACAACTACGTTGGAAAAGACCTATAAGATCATCAAGTCCAACCTTTACCTCAGCAATACCAAGGCCACCACTAAACCATGTCACTAAGGACCTCATCTACATGTTTTTTGAACACTTCCAGGGATGGTGATTAATGAGAATGAGATTTCCATTTCACCCTTGGAAATGGAAATAATTTGTAGTCAAAATGGTGCCCTTAATTGCCAATTTCTTGTTTAACTCTGGTTTAATACTGTTGTTTTAATGTAACACAGTGAGGTGTAATACAATTTAAATAATACAGAATGTGTTAAATATTTTATAGGTGTTTAATACTACAGAGTTTATTACAGTGATGGCTTCTGTGTGCCATGAGGCATTATAGACATGAAACAAGGGCATGGCACTTCAGAAGATGAGGGAGACGGCTGAAGAACTGGATATATTGGAATCATAGTGTGGGAGGGAAGAGCTAACCATAGCCTTTTCCTCTGACAAGGCTTTTTCTTGATCAACCAGAAAAGTACCCTTCTCTGACCTTCCCTTATAGATTTTACAGATACTTGAATCAACTGTGCATGAAAAAAATCCGTGTTGCTTTGTTTGCAGGTGGTGTGCCACTTACGTTGAATTTGTTCTACTGAATGTAATCAGACTCCAGGGCTGAAAACAAGATGAAAACAATTAGATTTTACAGCCAGGTAGGAGAACAATGGCCAAATTTAAAAAAATCTGAATTCTTTATAACCTACTTCATATATTCTATTTATTTTGTCAGGGAAAAGTATTATACTGCATCTTGAAATTGGACACATACTAAGATGCATTGCTGGAATATGGATAGAAGACACAGCTTTCTACAATTATATTCTTAAGGCGCTAAAGCATATTTTCACAAATCAATTATGTAATCTGGTGTATTAATATTCCTACAGAATCCTTCATGCTCTAGATTTAAGGCTTAAATACTGCAGTGAAATTACTTCTGTACTGCTTACAGAAGCTTTTCCCACTTTGCTTGTTCCAGTGCATAATTCCAGGTAACTTTCCAATTGCAAGTGTGGCTAAGAGAATATTAGTAGATTGAGCAAGGGAACAAAGTAATTGGTGACACACTGGATGATTGGTGAGGCAACCTTTCTAAATGTATCCACGGAATGTTTCTGCCTTGACACAATGAAGAACCAAAGTAACAGTCAGTAAACTCTTTAGAACTTCGTTTGATTGACAAGATTTGTGGCTTTTCAAATACCACAGCAGCGTGTTTGGTAATTTATGTAAGCAATGTTGGGTATCTTCAGGTGGTTTTTGGGTCCTTGCAGCTAGATGAAGCTTTGACCCCATGCTAGTTTCCAGTTAGATAAAAACCAGCACAGAGACTTATATGAAAATCAAAAGATGAGCTATCACAGTCTTTGTGTTCAATCTGCTTCGTACAATGTGTTTTTAGCACCTACCGGCAAAAGTGAATTTGCAAATAATTGCTTGCCAGTATATTTTTCTCTAGCTACATAAAATCTTTCATTTGAGTATCACAATGTTCCTGAATCTCCCTGATTTCTTTCTGAAGTATATACTGATGATATTTCTAAGTTGTGGACATTTAGGCAAAGATCACTGAGGAAAAAGATCAGAGAGAAAACAGAAAACAGGGGCAGGTAGATTCTAGTCCCAGTCACCTGACTTTAGGTACACTTACTTACCTAGGGAAATAAACTGGACACTGTAATGGTAACTGTGATCCATATTATTTCCAGAGTTTTCACTGGTTAAATGAAGCTCATATAATATCTGAGTGGACACCCCTGTTAGCTCTCAATGGAACCAAGCCATGTTGTCTCACAGAGCTATCCAGTTTATCACAGAATTTCTCCATTGACCTATCATGGACATGCCACGCTTTGATGATATGTTCATGAATGTATAAGCGTTTGCTCCCTGCATGCCACCCTATACCGTGGCTGCATAGAATTTCACATAGCATTACATGGCTGTTTTGAAGCCTAAATGGAGAGCTGTGCTTACCTCATCTCTCTGTCATGACAAGAATCTGAAGCTTGATGAAACAGCCCAGAGTAGCCTGGAGGAATGCTAATGCTAAATGGCTGTTAAGGAAAGTCATGAAGATGAGGTACCTCTTAGTCTGTGCAGAGACCTATTTCAATGGTTAGTAGCAAAAATGTTATTGTGCATCATGAACAATAATTAAAGCTGTGGTTATTTTCAGCATATACATATCGGCACATTTTTAAAGTGCTGTTAGTGAATTGTAAACTAAATATGAAAGTATTTGTGAAATTGTGTGTGAATGTATAGGTTTTGCTTGGGATTTAAAAGTTGCAAATTATTTTACAGCAAATAATTGGTGGGATATTAGCCTTCATGACAGTGAACTGCCATGCTGTTACTGCTTGCTGAATTCATTGCTATAATGAACAGTACAGTACTATATGACCTTTTTCAGTAGATAGGAAACTAGTACAATACTCAAAACTACTGTTGGATTATTGGATTTTGGGGTTCAATACCAAATTGAATTATGCATTTGCATACACACATATATATAGTCATACATAGGCCAGGGTTTTCATTGGCCTGTACTGGCTCCAAATATTTTGTGAAGGCTTGAGTTCCCTTTTAGTGACATACAGTGTAGTTAGAGCTCTAATGAGGGCTCATGTTCTTTTCTGTCACCCTTGAAACCAACATAGCATCCTTGACAAGCCATACAAGGAGACCAGCTTTGAGAGCACGAGTAATTCCAGAGAGAAATGCAACACTGAAACAGGGCTGAGTCTAAAATTCACTGCCTATCTTCCCCAGTCTGAAGCATCTCACTCAAGACTTCAGGATTCAGGAAACCTCTCTTCTGCATTGCACACACACAGCCAAATACATGCACAACCTATAAAATCATAAATTTAAAATCTATTAAGACATCGACTAATAATGGTTTGAGTCATTAAATATTGCTGTCCACTTGAACCTGAAAGTGGGAGGTAGGGAGCAGCAGATATCTCCAAGTATCAGGTTTGACCTAAAACTATGATAAAAATGAATGTGCTAGCTCTGCATAAAAAAAAAAAAAAAAAAAAAAAAAAAAAAAGATGGCTCAGGATGATACAGGACAGAACAACAAAGGTCTGCATGTTTTATGCAGGTAGCCACATACTTTTCTGTCCTTTTTACTGAAAAGACGTTTCAAGCTCATATTCCCATATTTTTTGCAGTCACTGCAGATGAGCAGATAGCACCCAAGTAAGCAACCTGGACCTTGATAAAATCTCATGGGAACGAAGTGTACAATTTATAAATGAATGATGACACTTCATTCCTTTCCTTCGATCCAGTGAATGTCCTGAAAAATATTATAGTCCATAGTCAGCTGAAAAACTTGGAAATATAGTGAACTTGCAAAAATCAATGTTTTGTTTGGGGTTTGAAAGAAAATATTATGCTAGGTGCTACGCAATCACACAAGAAGATGCAGACCCTTTAATAATGGTGTTATTAAGATAAAAAAGTGTTGCATTTTATACAAAGCTTTTCATTATTTCAGATACTAATTGCAGCAAATAAAATGTTCTAAGTTATGTATTAAAGACTCTGTCCCAGAAATAAAGTCCTTTAAATAAAAACTTCTATGTAGAAGGCTTACTGAAGATTAATTCAGGAGTTAAATATTTTGGCCTGAAGTTTCTTCAAGAGATTGTCTTAATGTATTTGTACACATATTTATACTATTTTCTAAAAGGTTAATACTTTTTCTGTATTTTCCCTTCTTTATTTAATCCATCCTCTTCACTAAATTATTAGCTGGATTACTAATAGTTGTCAAAATCCAGTTCTTGCATTAACAGTTTTCTTTTACAGAACTCAAAAGACATTTTATATTTGCATTATAGGTATATTTTAAATCCTTCTATGTTGACCAGTAATTTTCTCAAAATTCATTTTTCTTCTTAGACCTTCCTGAAATATCAGCGCTAACATGAAATTCTTGTAATAATTTTCAGAATCTAGATCACCAAGAAGTCTAGCACATTTGGAGCATCCATCACTTCATCTTCTGCTTTTTACTTTGTTCTTTTTTCTTGTTGGATTTGACACCATGGTCTAGGAGAAAGTGCACTTTACATTAAGATGTATAGGTCTCAGTGCTTAACAGTTACTTGCTTTTGTCTCTTTGTTTCAGGCTCTGTGTTGAACAAGTGAGACTCAAAAGAATTAAGAATTGGAGTTTGGCTCTACACGTCATCACCCTGGCCTCTTCTACTATGATCTTCAATAAACAAGAGCATTATTATTAACTGTAGTGGTAGTTTAGTGCATTAGACAGATTCCACTAGTCAGTACGTCTCCTCAAGATCTTCTATGCTGACGTGTATTTCTTCTGTCTCACAAAGCTATACAGACTATCTCAATTTAAATTTTTTCTAGTTAAACTGCTTATTTCACTCCTTAGCAACTGCTGAAATCCATTCCTAGGCTGTGTCTCTTCTTCCATTTGGAATTCAGACTGTTCATCTTAATTTTCTAAAGTTTTTTGTAAAAGGCCTAGATCCCCACTTCAGTGCATTGTATATCGCCATTTTAATCTCTACAGTTCAGGCTAGGATAGAAACAAAGATTTGCTTAGCATACACTGTGTGACTGAGTAGTGGAGGACCTAACCCAGTATTTCTGCCCTCATTTTATACTGCCCTATCTTGTAGGATAGACTAGTTAAGGTGAGAATTAACCAATTCTGCCTAATCAAGTCACTTAATTTTCCATGCTTTATAGTCCTTACTAAAATGGCCATTCCTTTTAGAATCCTGTTCCTAACTATTTTTTCTGGGGTACCCCTATGTTAGGAACAGGATTTTCTCCATTGGCCAGATAACTTTTCTTCTCTTGTCTCTCTTACATTTTGCTTTACTGCCCATTACCAACAACTGGCTGTTTCACAGTATTTAAGAAAAGATAACAATTACCCTATATAGGCAAATATCTATACATAAAAAGAATCTGTAAGAAGCAGCCCAAAACCACACTATACGCTACAAACTGTTCCTTCCCCTCCTCTAAGTTGTACAATTCTGCATGAGCTCAGGACTGTGAACTCTTTAAGTATGGATTGTATTTTTCCACTAATTCTGATGCACAGTTATCATCCTGTAGCCGTAACAATGGGCTTTGTAGTTTCACAGTGATCCGACAATGCATCTCACAAAAGAGAGGATCGTGAAAAGGAATATTCTGAGCTGTCATTTCTAGCAGCCTGGTAAAATTAGAGATTGAATAATTAAGGCAATTACTGCATTAGTTTTTCCAGGATTACTGCCCCTTTTCCTCCCTCTGGAGAAACTCCTATAAAAGGAGGTTCTGCATACCTCTGTAATACAAATTACCTGAAAAACAAACGCATGGTCAGAAGCTAGTGAGAAATAGGGCATACTAATGTGCAAACAGTTGCTGAGGCAAGAGTGGCATCCTAACCTCCAAAATCTCTTTGTATCTGAGAGAACTGTAAACATTTGTGAGAGTATAAATTAACCGAAGTGCACAGAGGAGATGCTAACAGTTTGGTTTTATTCCATGCTAGCATCTGTGCTGTAACTATAGGAACAGACTCTATAAATAGGCCAACCCAGTTACCTTTTTCAGAACTTCGGGGATGGCTAATCCTCAAAATAGATGAATTACATAACTCTGTTCTCTAAACATACTCATTCACTCTGCAAATTGGGTTCTTTGCACACCTCTGTAAAATTAGTGCATCCCTCTCTAGCATGTATTCAGTACTCTCTTGAGTAGTTGTTCAGTTGAGATAGTTGTGCTCACTCAAAGAACAATGCTAGTTGTCAGCATCTGAGGATTTGGACTTTGGCTGCAGATATTTATTAAAGTATATTTTTAAAAAGCAAGTAGGAAAATCAGACTGTAACAATGAATCTCACATTTAATTCTGCAGCATCAAAACTGCATTTTTGACACACTGGGCTAGATGCACATGTTTGAGTTATGTGAGGGGGAACAGATACTCAAACTGAATCACGCAGATTTGCAAGACTTTTCTTGAGCTTAAGGTTGCAACAGAAGCTGGAGAAGTGTTTCCTCCTCTGGAGAACAATAGTATTTAAGAAGCACACAATAAATGGAAGATCTCATTCTAGAGTTCTGAAATCTGTCCTTAAAGGAGCAACTATGCACAAATCTGGACCTAGTGTATTATAAGTGGAAATGCCATTCTTGCATCAACTGTTAACTCTCCAAAACTCTAGGGATTTCTTACAGTGATGTTGTGTATCGGAACTATTTGCAAACAGAATAATCCAAGCAGTCCTTACTACATGCATGTTTATGTCCAGTTACTGCCTTCGCAAGCTGAGCAATCATTATGTCACTGCTACAGCAGCTAGCAGCCTAATAAAGACAAGACATTGCATTAGAATGGGTAGCTCTGAAGATGCATATGCTTAAATATGACCTCATCACATTATGCATATACTTAGAGGAATAGTATCCTTCCAGGAAAGAGCACTCTACAGCTGTTACTACTAATGCCTGAACAGGTCTCTTGCTCACGGTAATTCTTATATCATCTTTGAAGGAAGAGTTACTTCATGCATTTTACAGATGAATGAACAGCAATAGGAAATCTCAAAGCTGGAATCTACCTAGAATGCTCACCAAAGGCCAGGAAATGCCAGGAAATGTCATCAAAAGGCTCCTGCATCACTGTGTGCAAGTGAAGATACTTTCCCATAAAAGCTGTCCACACTGTAGCATTATGGTGGCAGAGACCAAAAGCCGAAAGTGTTTGGTATGTGAAGCCCGGCATTCCAGGCAGCAGTGCAGACCACAGGGCTGGGAGGCTATTACTGCCCCATTATGTAATGTTCACAAGCTCTTTGCCACGAGTGATTGAACACCTGCAAAAGGCACATATTTCCCACTCTACTAGGGTTGCAATCTCATTTTGTCTTTCCTGTATTTATCTTCACAGAGGAATTAATCAAAATCTTCAGACTTTCTTTCTAAGCCTCTTGGGTGTCACTAGATTTTCACTCTAGGTGTTCCTCATGTTTTGAGCTTTCCAGACATACTGTTTGTATGTTTGTTTGTTTGTTTGTTTTCCCATCAGCCTTCACTATTTCATCCACCTCTGTTGTGGTTCTCTCCTGTGGTTAGATTCCTAATTTATAATCAGTCATATGGCACACTATCTACCATATTTCTGAAGAAATATGAATACATATCACTCTACTTAATTTATACCTCTGTTCTTTTGAAGCACAAAGTAAAAGCTCTTTGCAAAAATATGAACACTGAATGGAATGATTGTCATTTTTTGGATTTCTGGGGAGTCTCACACTGACAGCTGTTATTGCTGGTGCCAATCCCACCTCCGTGTAATAAAACACTTCTCTGTATTATCTCACTGCACAAGTATGATAAATACTTTGTTACAGGCATTTACTTACACCCTAGTCCTTCTGTGATGGTGAAACACAGGTGTTAATAAGTCACTCAGCTTCTGGGGCTGCATTGAAAATAGCGTTAGAATAACCAGGTGATGATACCGCATCCGTATTCTGCATTTCCAAACCAGTGTCTTACATTTTTATTTTTTTAAATACAGACAATGAAAGATTGCAAAGGTCTTTTCAGATTTCTCAATGTTCAGAAGAGACTACTGTCCATTTAATGTTTTTAAAAGCAGAGGCTTTCAACCATCTTCTGTGCCACAGAGTCATTTAGATTCTCAGAGGTCCTGTAGTTCAATTGCCTGCTCCAAGCTGGAACAACAATGAATTCAGACCACGTTGCTCAGGGCATTATCCAGTTGGATTGCGGAAATCTGCAAAGACAAAGATCTCAGAAGCTCTTTGGGCAACCTCGTGTTTAATTACATTTAAGGGAAAACTTTTTTTACCTTCATCAGAATCTCAAATATTTCAGTTAGTAGCCACTATCTCTCATTCTCATACAGCGCACCTTAAGAAAAAGCTTCTCTCTTGGTAACCTTCTCTGAGGTACAGTAAGGCTGTTAAAAGGCCTTCCTAAGCCTTTTCCAGGCTGAATAAGCTTTTCTTGACTGGTCTTCATAGGGCAACTGCTTCAAGCCTCTCACTATCATGGTGATCCTCTGCTGGATTTGTTCAACTCAGTCATCTTCTCTATACTGGGGGCCCCAAAACTGGACAGAATATTCCATGTGCATGCTGTCTAGTGCATGCTGAGTAACAGGATAATCAGTTTTCTGTCTGCTGGCTGTGCTGCTGTTGATAGAGCTCAGTATGCTGTTAGCCTTCATCGCTTGCAGGGCAGACTGCTGAATCATGTATAGCTCACTGTACACAAGGCCCCTGAGGTCCTTTTCAGCAGTGTTCTCTTTACCAGCCAGTCCTCCCAGCCTTTACAATTGCAAAGTATTAATCCATCCCAGGTGCAGGACTTAGCATTTGTCCCTGCTGAATGTCATGAGGTTTCCATAAGCCGTTCCTCCAACCTAATGCTAGGTCCTTCTGAATGGCAATTCTGCCTTTGAGCCATCAGCTGAACACTCAGGTTGGTGTCACTGACAGGTTTGCAGAAGATTACATTCTATGTAATCCTCTGGGTCATTGACAAAGTTATGAAAATAGATAGGTCCCAGAGTAGACCCCTGAGGAACTACACTTGTAATAGGCTCCCAGGCAAAGTACAAATCATTAACCACTGTTCTTTGTGCTTGGTGATCCAGGCAGCTTTTTATTCATCTAGTAGTCCATTTGTCTATACTGAATCCCATCATGGTACAAGAATACTGTGGAATATTGTGTCAAAAGCTTTGCTAAAGTCAAAGTAAAGAGCATCCACTTTCCTCATCCCACAGTCATTTAATTATAGAAGGCAATCAGGTTGGTCAGTGCCATGATGGGTATTCCCTGTCACTTTACTCCCTGTGTGCCCAGAAATGGCTTCCAAGACTCATGCTATGATTGTACAGGAACAAAAGCAAGGCTGATTGAACTGTAGTTTCCAGGAAAAAATACGGCAGGCATTCAGACTAGTTAGATCACAGTTTTCACCATGTCTCCGCAGCAGCTTCATATGCAAAATAAAAAGCAAGGGGAAGAAAAAGACAATATTATATTTAAAGATACATAAAGAGAGGTTGAAAATAACGAAGTCTTAGCTGTGCAAAGGAAGCAGAACTAAGCATTTCGAATATCACTAATTTATAAGGAAAATGCTATGGGTACTAGAGAAAGAAACAAGTTATATAAGATAGTTAAAGGATCTTTAGTATTTGGTTTTGTTTACAGTAAGCAGAACATTCAATAGAATTAGCTTGCCCTGGCAGAGAGTGAACCTGTTGTATCAGGCTTTGAAAAAGGCTCTTGGAGTGATCTGGTGTATTATACAATAGTAAGCTTTATTTAGGTACATTGTTTTCCTTAATAATTAAAATGAAATCACAAAACAAATTGCAAGATTAGGTTAAATAAACAAAGAAGATCCTGCCTCACTTCTCTCAGAATTATTTGACTATGCTAATAAAGTAGTAGATAAAGAAGACAAAATAGATCTTGACTATGACCTGACTCAGTAATTTCTGTATTCCTAAGAATATCACATGTCAAGGGACATCATCCACTGGAGCACAAGTTTCCCACAAGGATTTTGTCTCCTCAGTTTCTGTTTTCATCAGAAAAATAATCAAGATACTGAAAAATAATTTATGTGAAAGGGAAGAATACTTGTGTTTCTGATAATCAATGTTGTTTACCTCATTTAGGATTTTTGTCATGCAATATCTTGACTACAAATTGGCTTTGGCAAGTTCCATAGGAAATTATTGCTCCTCAAACAGTTTCAGCAAGAACTGGCAAAACATTCAAATGCAAAAGCTTTTGAAAATCCAATGCATTTGCAGCATTTCAACAGTTAGTGTTCCATTATAATTAAAACTACACCATTAGTCATGAATATTTGTAATCAAGGGCAGATCTGCTGAGACGGATGTATAACAAAGGTTATTCTTTGCCGAGCATGCACTTTCCTCGACCTGTGTTATCATTACATCTGTACAGCTAATTGATTTCTTCAGATATCTTTCTTAGAACCAGAAAAACAAATCAAAAGCACAATACTATGTGGGAGGAGGTGTCATTTGAACTTAGCATACTGTCTAAATCACAGAGTCAACGAGGAGGAGCAGCACTTTATAATGCTTTTCTGTTCACTCAGTGTATGCACACAGAGTACATTCAATATTTTTGTTTTCCAACCCCAAAGAGCTCTGACAACACTTTTAAGAGTCCAGTGGCAGTGGCTTCCTGCCATCCTGTATAAATTAGGTGGACCAAATTTTCTGAGGTGGCCCTTGAAAACAGACTGCCAGATATCTCTTTTTATTGGTATAGTTTCACAGGCACGAGACCTCATGTAAGTTTCCTCAGAGAGTACTGCTCTTCCAGACCAATTTCCCCATTCTCACTTGTGCCTGTGATCTTAAAAGGAGAATCTGGCCTGCAGATCAAAATTCCCTAGCTCACAGCTTTCCGTTCTGAGAAGGCTTTCATTAGCAAAGGCAGTTCTTTTACCATTGTAAAGGTAGGAATGCACAGCAGGAAGCCTAGTCTCAGTAAAGCCCATTTTGCATTAAGTTCCGATATATGATGTCAGTTTATTCATCAATGACTTACGTTTTACTCAAACACATACAAGTTTAAGAAAAGGTCTGCAAATTGTGCCCCTGCACAGCTGGTAAAATTTTAGGGAGGACAGGGGTTTCTAAGAGACTCCCCCCAACTCCTAGCATAGAGGTAAGTTCTTGAACTTAGGGTTTAACTGATGCTTTACCTGGGGATGCTCTTTTCTATTGCTGTTTCCTTCTAGGATGTCCACAGTAAAGGATTCAAGTGTCCCATGTACTACCAGCAAGGACAAGGGTTTACTTGCTGGGGAAATGAAAAAAAATTGGTAAGAAGCGTGGGGGAAAATTGCTTGTCATCTTTATATGGATATTCTTCAACTCTTGCATGTATTAGAAAAATGAGCAAGGTCACTTTGTGTATCAGGGACTAATGGATACGATATCAAATGTTTCTTCCAGATTTTAGTGCTACAGGGGACATGATAGGTTTTAAACTATCTATGAAGAGAAAACATTTTCCTTTGTACTTTATTTTAAAGACGTTTCTCTATAACGCAAAAGTTGCAGAGCAGTTATCTATTGAGTTAACAGCAAAAAAGCAGGAGCGCAGGCACGGTGCAGCAGCTGAGGGTGCCGTGAGCAACGCTGCCCTCTCGTGGAAAGAATGGAAACGCTTTCTTTGACTTGAGGCTACTTTAACGTGCTGCCACCGTGTTACCAGCAAGAACACAGCGGATGGCTTTGCTTTTGCGACTGAAACCAAAAATACGGGACGCCTTATTCATATTGTTGAGAACCAAATCTTTCAGGTGTGTGAAAAGAACACAGATAGCCAAAAGGTCTACTCCTACGAAAAAATATATGAACAAGTTGCTATGGAAATAACACAGAGAATGACAGATTCTTTCCACAGCCACTCCTGTCTCAGCATACAGACACTGGGCCATGTTAACCCTGTAGTAATTCTGACAAAATCAGTGAACTGTGGTTGTGTAAAAGATACATCTGGACTGTGATTTAGCTAATTTCTCTGTTGAATCTAAGTGTTGACAGATGAACTCTTACAGATATAGAAAGAATGCTGTAGGATGTTACCACCTTACCTGCTGACTCCTCCTCTCAGCTAGATGTCACTGCCACAAATATTGAGCTGCATTAATTAAGCATATGAGCCTTTCTAATGAGCTGCAGAGCAGACTGTCAGAGTTTTAGCCAGAATAAACCAACAGAATCTAGGCCTATATGAACAAAACTTGTAGATAATTAAGATAAATCAGTGTCATGGGTTCAGCAGTAGCAGTCATTTTTCTCCTTCTTGGTAGCTGGGGCAGCACTGTGTTTTTGACTTTCAGCCTGGGAACAGTGCCGATAACACCAATGTTTTTAGTTATGGCTTAGTGATGTTTGGTCTGGCCAAGGACTTTCTGAGCCTCA
>JANRGW010020289.1:0-11749 GCA_024733675.1 Psilopsiagon aymara | reverse complement strand
TTCCCCTGTTTAAGTTTGAACCCATTACCCCTTGTCCTGTCACTGCAGTCCCTAATGAAGAGTCCCTCCCCAGCATCTCTGTAGGCCCCCTTCATATACTGGAAGGCTGCTATGAGGTGCAGGAGGGACTTCCTGACCTGCACCTTTGGGTGTCTGAAACAGGAGTAGGCTCTTTTCCAAGAGTCTCAGCCCTAGGATGCTGCTTGCCCATCTCCCTTGCAGCTTAGAGAGGCGAGTTTGGAGCTGCCAATCCAGACAGGGGGACGTGGCAGGGAAAACGCTGAGCTTTCAGCAATTCTGTTCCATTTTAATTAGCATTTTCTGTGCACTTTCTGCTTCCCCATATTCCCATCCAGCTGGTGAGACTATTTGTATTTCTGGAAGTGTTTCTGAAAGGCAGGGAAAAAAGCCCAATCCTGTTGAGAACCTGAGGACTTCACTGAAATTGTTGGGATTAGAATAACATTGAAATGAAGAGTTGTGTCTGTTTGTCTTCCGGCATTTAGGATCCGTGTTTTCAAGCCTTTTTGCTGTAAACACAAGCCCTGGAAATTTATCTTGAGGTTTCAAAAGAGCCAAATGTTGCAAAACTTGCCAGAAGGACTGAGGGAGCTGGGAGCGCCGGCTTTGCAAGAGGATGCAATGGGGGAGCAACCCACCCATTGCTTGTGGCTCTGCTCGGGATGTTGAAATAGGTGTAGGAAAAACAACCCCAAAAGCATGTTCTGTAAAGGGCTGATCTGAAGAACCACACTGAAAAAGCCATGTGTAAGGCATGGCATGTCGTATGGAGGAGCCACGCAGCTTATTTTTAGCCCCATTTCCTGGCACCTTGTGTATTAACTACTTCCAGACCAAGCGCATCGGACAGGGGTGGTCGGTGTTGCTGGAATTCGTGTGCTGATTGTGCACAGCATGTGTGTGACAGGGGGGATGCTACAACTGCAGAGCAGAAGTGAAGAAGGAAGAGGAGCATTTTTGATGCAGCTCCCAGGGGACCTCGCGAGGCAGAGATGCCTGAGCACTGCGGTATGCCACTTGCCCAGATGTGTACACCAAAGCAAACCTGGAGACAAGCTGTTCCTGGGAGTAGCCCACATGGACCGGCACGCGAGAGCATCCCCAGGGATGCTGCACAGGGCCACCAGCTCTACCAACCTTCTGTCCCCATCAGCTGGTGTGCTGCAGAGGCTGTTTCCAGGGAGTCATGGTAGCCAAGGCCACCGGGTTGGAGAGGTCCTGTGTGTCGGTGGATAATACTTTCTGTTTGAGTAGTTAATCTCTTTGTCCGGATGTCCCTCAGGCTAGATATATGCCAAAGACCTGAGCTGGCCCCCAAGAAAATAGATAAGGCAGATGCCAAACAGTAGTGAGGATCTGGTGGCTTTGCTTATTCTCATGTTTCATTAAAGCTTTCAGCAATGCTGTAAAGGGCTGATGCTCTCCCTCCTTCTCTCAGGCAGAGCATGCATGAGGGCCTCAGACCATCATTTCCTCATAGAATTGGCTATATTTGATTTATTCAATGTTATGCCAGGCTGTGTAAAGTTTGTGAGAGGAGACTTAAAGTGCTGGGAGAGGAGGAATCTTCTAGGAATAGTGTTTCCTTGGATGACCTTTAGGATTACATTGAAGAAGCTGCACAAGCAGGGGAGGGAAGGCTAGGGGAACCCTCTTCTTTAAGGAAAACGGACATTTTCCTGGAGCTGTGGGTATTTGTCTTTCCCAAAAGATCCCACTTTGGTGGGTACCATAAGGAGGGATCTTCCTTCCCCTGCCAGTCTGCTTTTGCTGCTGGGTCATTGAGGAAACCACTAAACCAGCTGAGAGAACATTGATTTTGGGTTGCTGGTTTGTTTGTTTAATGATATAGTCTGCTATGAAAATCTGGGGCAAATTAAGGGAAAACAAAGGAAAGATTTTTCCTGGGAAATAAAAAAAAAGAAAACCAACCTCAGAAACCCACAATTGTGTTTCCTAACTTGGTGGAGAGAAAGAAGCAAGCACATGCTCAGCCCTCGCCGCCACCTGCATGAGACTCCTTAATTCCTGGGTCCAGAAAATAAGTGATCCCACAAAAAGACCCCTGGCAAGGTGTCAGGAGCTCCCAAACCATGAAAAGAGGTTATGCATTTTTCCCCTCCTTTCCTGATTTTGCCTCCCTTAAGGCTTCCCTGGATTCACTCTCTTTGCTGTGATTTTCCCCTCTGATTACAGAGGCGATGAGGGAGATTCCCGTTCCCCAGCATCCTCACACCTGGCTCTGATTTCTCTGCAATTGATGATGTGCCAAGTGCAGAGGGTCTGACTCCAATTTGGGTGTCAAATGAGGGGAGGTGGCTCATGAAAGATGGTCAGCTCCAGAGCAGGGTTCAGCTGCCAGTTTACAGGCAACTAAAGCTTGTACAAGTAGTAGGTTAGGGAGCTCCGAAAGTGGACCATGGGCAAGGGGAGAGGCTGAGCTTGCAGGGGATATCTGGGCTGAAGAGATGGAGGCAGTGGGTGAGAGCTGGGGAAGCCTCCCTCCGTGGCTGCATGGCTTTGGTGGCTGTAGGACCCCATCTCTAAAGAGAAATAGAAAGGCTTTGCTATCCTGCATCAACCCTGGGAGCCGTACATGTGGTTCAGAAGCAGCAGCTTTCCTTCTGATTTCTATCCCTGCTTCTGATTTGCTCTGTCACCTCGGGCAAATCATTTAACCCCGGCTTCAACCTATTTTACGGGGATGTTGCAAGGCTTAATTAAGGCTTGTAAAAGGTCTTGAGTTCCTGAGAGGTGCCTGCTGGATTAGGATGATTAATCACATGTTGATGGGAGAGATATTGTGGGGGTAAATCCCAGCAGTCAACAATAGGGCAGATGATATTTTTCCCTGGGGGAATAAGACAAGGGGGTTGTAAAAGCATGCACAGATCAGATTTATTCATTGTGGATATCAAGTTGTTGAAGCTGGAGGGAGGCTCTGTGGCCAAAGCCACAGAAATCTGACTGCATGGCTGAGATAAAGACATTCTGAATTTCCACAGGTATCAATCAAAGATGCATAAATTAGGGTGTTTCCCCCCAAACTTCAGAGTCACAAAGGCAAACAATTTGCAAAACGTGATGTTTTAGGAATAAATGTTTGGTGCTTCCTTTGAACACCGTGCTAACACTCTGAGAACATCCCCCCTGTTAGTATTCATTGCTGTAGAGCAAAAGGGAAGATTATTCCGAGGAGGAGGAGGAAAAAATCCCTGCACCTTGTGCTGAGCTTTATGCATTTCTTCGCATGATTGCCCAATTGCCCTTCCATATAGAAAAGGAGAGGAGGGGGGAAAATGTGGGCTCTATGCAGTTATTTGCAAGATGACCCAGTTCTCCTTCTTGGCGGAAGAAACAGGGAAGGAAACTCGCCTGCTGAACTCTGTGCAATAGCTTTTGGCTTATTTGGGTTTTGACCCAGTTCTTTTCTCCTATAACTCCATCTCCTTCAACAGGCTGGCCCCTAATTTACACCAGCATCCTGAAAAGGAGCTGGTGCTTGGAAAGCAAACCAGGCAAAGGCTGAACAGGCTTTGATCTGCTTTGAATTCAGCAGGCTTTGCCCCAGCAGTTGATGGTTACAAAGGGACGGGCCCTGTGCTGGGATGGATCTGCAGGGATTTGCCTTTGAATACCAAGGAGGGCTCTCCAGAGCCCCGGTGACTGGAAGGAATGCAGCGAGCCCTTGCACATGCAAACAAGGGTGATTTCATTCCCTTTTCAGAGGCAGAGCATAAATCAATATTGTTTTGTAGATCGCTTGACTTGCCACATTTTTTTCCTTGGGGAACATCCAGTATCCGTGTATTTATGGGGAAGGACCCTGCAGGGGAGAGGGGATGGCTGTGCCCTCTGTTTTCACCTCAATATCCAGCTCAGTGAAAACTGGATTTTATTCTTCCAGGGAACTAAACAGAGCCAGCCAAAACCAGAGATTATCATCACTAAGGAATCCTGCCTGGGGAGCTTCCACCAACCAGGAGAGCAGTTAGTTTGAGATGTTTTTAAGCATTTTTTTATGGCATGGCAGTTTTAGTTGAGCTAAATGAAGCTTAGTGCAGTGGGGAATTCAGCATCCACATGTTTAAAAATCTTTTAAGATTGGATATTTAACTCCAGCAAATAATCAAGTCCCAGGAACAATTTAGATGAGTAATATATTAAAAACAGGCTTATAGAGATCCAAGAAAAACGTTGGAGGATCCATAGGGGTCATTGTTATGCACTGCAGGCTTAAATATATTGACTTTTACAACTGCAAATGGATGGTTGCATAGTGGTTTCCACTGAAGAGCAGTTTCAGTTGTGATAACTCACACAAAGTGAAATTCAGCCTTGTGCTCGGAGCCGGCATGAGGTCTAAGAGCTGAGTGAACTTCATCTTTATCTCTCTACAAACATTACATCTCTCTAATCCTTGAGGCATGCCATTCCTGGGAGGACCCTGCAGAAAGGATGCAACAGAGCAGGGCAGGAATCAGATTTGTTATTTATGGAAAAAATCTGAAAACAGAGAAAACATATTCTGGAATTACAGGAAAAAAAAAAAAAAATTCCAAAGGGGAAGAAAATCTCAAAAACAAAAATAAACTTTTTTTTTTTTTTTCACTGATGAAAGTGGTTTTTCCTTCTCAGAAATTATATCATTGTATTGCAAGCGAAAGGGAAAGTTGCGGTGTTCCAGTCAGCGTAGTGTCAAACCTTCCATTTCAGGAAAATGGGAATACTTTTTGCAGAGGGGATTTCTTTTTGACAGCACAATTATGAATCTTACAGATTTTGATAGAAAACTCTTTCTTTTCCAGTGTGAGAGGAAACCCAAACAGCTTTCTTCTGGAAAAACCTCTCTGTTAAACCCAAAGTGCCTACAGGAGTTTAAGATTTAAAGTCCATAGATAGGAAATATAGAAGGGGTTTGAGTAGGTAGTATGAGGCCATAAATCCACAAGCTTCCCCATGGCACTGTGATCTGTTCTGTTCTATTTGAAGAGATGCAGTACTGAAATCAACTGTCACAGGGCAATGCCTTGGAGTCACTGGAATTTCTCCTAGGGATTGTTGCCTACACCAAGGCCTGCTGCTTGTATGTAATCATGGAATAGATAGGGTTGGAAAGGACCTTAAGATCATCCAGTTCCAACCCCCTGCCATGGGCAGGGACACCTCCCACCAAACCATGCCACCCAAGGCTCTGTCCAACCTGGCCTTGAACACCGCCAGGGATGGAGCATTCACAGCTTCCCTGGGCAACCCATTCCAGTGCCTCACTACCCTTATGGTAAAGAACTTCTTCCTCATGTCCAATCTAAACCTCCCCTGTTTAAGTTTGAACCCGTTACCCCTTGTCCTGTCACTATGGTCCCTAATGAAGAGTTAGACCCTCTCTGGCACCCCTGTAGGCCCCCTTCAGACACTGGAAGCTGCTCCATGCAGCTTCTCTTCTCCAGGCTGAACAGCCCCAATGTATGCAAAAAAAGCTGTGTCATCTACAGAGCAGTGTTGGTTTTCACTTGTTGGAGTTATACAAAGTTCTAAGATTTTACTAAGGTGATTTGAATTAATTTTTAATCAAATTTATGTTCTCTTGCCAGAAAACACTGTTGATGAAACTGGATTTCCATTGGCACCAGGACCTAAACACTCAGCAAATAAAGCAGCATGGGAGCTGTAATCAGCATGTGAAGAACAGCCCCCGGCACAGCCAGATCCCCTGAAGACTGCTGAATAGTTACATTTCTGTAATGCTTCCTCCTATGACGTGGTGTGACAGCAGATATTTCCTCCCTCAAGATGAATTTGTCATTAACAAAGCCAGGAGAGGTGACAGTGGCAGAAGCAGGGCTTGTAATCACCTTCAGTAGCAAGATATTTTGCAGGAACACAAACATCAGAAGGAAAATATTTTGCTTTATTCCCCAGTATTCATTTCTGGTCCATTGGAAGAGCTATATAGCTTACTAGTGAGGGAATTGGGAACCATGAGCTGTAATCCTTGGCTGAATGAAGCAGTGTGCTCGTTACAGCTGTCAATCATCTCCTTCCTGTCTCCTATTTCTGATCTGTAAATTGAGGTTAATACCCTCTATACACCAAAGGTGCAGGGAGGATTAATTAGACAGCATCTGTAGCACTGCGCTCTTCTCTTTGAGCAATGGCTGGAGCTCCTGAAGACACACAAATGTCTCATTAGAAAGCTGTTTTCTATTGCAGACCTGAACGTGGGTGCTTCAGTTCTGAATCACTGAGATGCTCTTGTTTTCATCTGAAAATTACCAGTATGAAACAAATATTTCTGACGCAAGGGGAACACAAAGGAAAATTGACCTTTGAAAGGTGTGTGCAGGTTTACCTGTGAAGGGGATCAGGCAGATTTTTCTTAGTGAAGTAAAAGTCCTAAGTCCAGCATCCCAAATACTTGGCAGCAGCATAATCATGACTTTAATAGAGCGCTTGGTTTTCCTGTTACAATAAATGAAGTCTGCTCTTTGTTAAAAAACAAAGCAAAGGGGAAGCAAACAACCCACAACCCCAACCCTTGTAGGTGTCCAGGGAAATGGCTTCACTATTGGGCATATCTCAAAACCTATCCAGGAACCGTGTGTTCTCCAACGGATTAAATTTACCCACCAGTCACTTGTTGGGCTACGTTAGCAAACAAAACAAACTGGCTGACAGTTTGTGCTGTACTGCACAGCAAAATAACACCACTCCCAATGGCCTTTCCAATTCCAGGCATGAAGCAGGCGACTTAACTGCTTATTGACACTGCGCTGCTCACCCAGAAAGGACCCAACCTGATGGATGGCCCCTGACCCTTCCTCTAAGCATGGCCACCAGCCAGACTGCCACTTGGGTGTCTTCTGCATGGCGAGATACAAACCTCCCTTCTGGCAAGAGTCCAGCCCTATTTTTGTTCCATACTATGGTAGAGAAATACTACACTTCCCTGAATGGATGACCTCGAAGTCACACGTGGGTTAAATAGAAGCATAAGTTATCTGCACTTGCAGCCATGAAGCCATTCTCTGGGAGGAAAGGGTAAATAAACAAATCATTTATTAGCAAGTAAAATTGTTTTTGCTTTGAAATGCAAAAATGTGCTCACTGGTGAATGATGTTTTTAGCTTCACCCTTCGCTCTCACCAGGCAGAGTCCAAGCATGTCATGAGCAAAACTGCTTTCAAGCCACCCGTCCAGCTGGTCTGCTGTGGGGTGGTGTTTGTCTGGTTAATCGCTTAGGGCAGCACTCGAATGAGGGGAGTTCAGCCACTGACAGTGCGGGTAGCAGGGCCAAAGTGACTGTGGATATGGGGCAGCACCAGCTGAGATGCCCCAGTGCCCTGCAGGTGGAGCTGGAGGGGGAGAGGATGAACTTAGAGACTACCAAGGTGGATGTGGAGGGCTGTCTGCACAGAGCTAATGGTGGAGCAAGGGAACAGGTTTGTGGCGTTCGGTAGACATGAGGTGTATCTGGAAAATGTTAGATACTAGGCAGAAATTCTTCCCTGTGAAGGCCATGGCGCAGGGTGCCCAGAGAAGCTGTGGCTGCCCCATCCCTGGCAGTGCTCAAGGCCAGGTTGGAGGGAGCTTGGAGCAACCTGCTCTAGTGGAAGGTGCCCCTGCCCATGGCAGGGGTTGGAACTGGATGAGCTTTAAGCTCCCTTCCAACCCAAACCAGTCTGTGACTCTGATTCTAAGAAGACATGTACAAAACACTTAGGTCTTGGAATAATCTGTCCTGAACGAAACACAGACCAAAAGTAATAGATACGTGCACATCTCTTGCCATGGTTGCTAGAGCTCCAAAACAGCTGTTTTGGGGCTGAATCAGCTGTGATTTATAGAACTGTTTTCAGGATCATATCATTGTGTATTTCTTAAAAACTGCCTTTTCCCCAAAGAATGGACTCAAGAAATAAGATTCCTGACATTCCTTGTATCGTCCAGCTGAGACCTGTGGTACAAACAGCATTTTTGCAAGGCTGTTTTGAAAAGCAAGCTGTGTTTGTTATTGAACCCTCTCTGTCCCCATCTTATTTAGGCTTTTCTTCTTTCTCTACTGTTATTATTTATGAGCCTGAAACTGATGCTTCTGTTGGGAGAGGGATTGTTCCATGAGCAAAATTGTGGGTTTCGGTGGTCTGCAGCTTCTGAGTGAATACTTGGAGTCAATAAATGCACTACCACAATTTCATAACTTAGCCATGTGAGGATTAAAATAAGCTGAGGAAAACAACAAAAGCATTCTGTTATTTTAGCTGCTGCTACTCAAACCTGCAGGACTGAAGCAGAAGTACATCTTGCTTTCTGATTTAAATAGCTCTCATTTATTTTTAGCCTTGTGGCAATTGTGGGAGTTGTGGTTGAAGCAGAGACAGGGATGCCATGGCTGGGTCTCCTGGGCTGTTAAATCCTTTCTCTAGTGGTTGCTTCAGACAGCAGCTCAGAGCTGCAGCATGGGATAGAGGGGAAGAGCGGGAAGAAGTAGCATTGGTATCAACAGCCCCAGGTGCAACCTCTAAACTGGAGAACAGTGAAATGCATGCAGACTATTTTCCAATAGGTTTTGGGGGAATGGGAAGGAACCTTTCTCTGGGTTCTTCCTGTATTTCCACTCCAACCCTACTGCTCCCTGACAGAACTCATGTGGGGACACATTTTACATTGCAGTGTTTGTCTTCCCTTTCCTGTGACCTGACTGGGACAAATACAGCAGTTGTACCATGGAGCAATTATAGAATGGTTTGGGTTGGAGGGACCTTAAAGCTCATCCAGTTCCAACCCCTGCCACAGGAAGGGACACCTTCCACTAGAGCAGGTTGCTTCAAGCCCCATCCAATCTGGCCTTGAACACTGCCAGGGATGGGGCAGCCACAGCTTCTCGTGGCAACAGATGGCCTTTTTCTCTCCAATACTTGGCTCCAGCCTTTCTTGCTTCTTCTCAATCGTATTTTATCTCATCCAGGAAGAGGTGAGGGCATCTGCCCCACCAAACGTATGGTCCTGAGTCCTGGGCTTGCCTATGGCACGGCTGAAATGATGAAGAGTCCAAACATCAGAAGTGGGTTTCCAAATGAACTTCTCAGAATGCTTCTGGATTTCAAGCACTCCAACCCATGGAGCTCTGCTTGAACCTCACAGCCACCCTTAGCATGAGACTCCAGACCTCCCCAGAAGCGCCAGCCCTGAAGCCAGGGCTTTCTGGGCTGTGTCTTTACACTGTGTGTTTCTCAATGCCAACTAAAATGAAAAGGCCATGAAGACATTACCTCTGTTTACAGAGAGATAGAAACAAACACGTGCATTTGCGAAAGCAAATGTCAACACCATTGATCTGGAGCTGGGTTGTTTATGATGAAGAAAGGTTAATAGTTAGTGAGAGGTTAACTCCCTTTGTTTTAAGGTGCCTAAAATCACCAGACTTTACAAAACAATATGGTTTTGATTAAGAAATGTCTGATGTAACAAGAGCAAAGTCAGAGTTAATACGTGCATAGTTTTGTATTAGCCTGCCTTTAATTTTGAAATAAAACTCTAATGATTACAGTAAATTTGTTCATTTATGAAATAGAGAGGAAATGTGATGTGTGGGAGAGATTAGAAGCAAGGGAAACAACCCTTCTACCGAAACTGAATGCTGAGGTTCAGACCCTCTGAAATCAGGCCTTGCTGCTGGTCTGGAGTTACCAAAATGAGAAAGCGAGGTGTGAGGGGGAAAGAAACAGAAGGTTTGCAGCTTCTTGAAGAAAGAGTGAGCCACGTCCAGCCCGCAGCTCAGACTGGGCACCACTGAGTCCAGTGAGTCCTTTCTTGTGCCTCCAAGAGTGGACCATAGAGCAACATCTCATCCTACAGGAGCATGGAGCAGCAGCACCCCAGTTGTAGGGTGAAGGATGGTGAGCTTTGCTGGAGGAATCAGGAGGAGAAAAGGAGGGCTATAATGTGGTTAGCCTGGGTCTCAGTGACAGCAAACAGAGCAGGACTCTTCTCTCTGTCCTCCCTTGCATCGCATGGGGTCCAGTGGCTGTGGAGCTCAAGGCAGTGCTTCAGACACACTTGCAACCCAAATACCTTCTGATACCTTTGTGTATTGCACCCCAGGCTGCTGAAAATGTATGTTAAAAGGAAAAATTAAGTGTTTTTTTAAGATAGCAGTCATGCAAATGACTTTCGAAAGGGCACTGACATCCCTTTATTAACCTTTTTATGACTGCAAAATGAACATCCCAATGGGATATTCTCATGCTGGGGTAGGCAGGGGATGGGACCTCTGCTGGGCATTGCCCTGCAAGAACTCAGTGCTGGGTGGGATCTGCAGCATCACCATCTGCCTGTACTTGGTGTCCCTTGGGACTCATAGAGAGGGGAAAACCACTTTGTTTTCCAGCCAGGTTTTTGTTTGCAGGCAGGAGGGACTGTTTGATCTCTCAGTGGTGGGAAAGGCTGCTGCGTTCGGATGCGCTGGGAAAGTGCCTGCTTTGGCGGTGGCCCTGATAAGGAGAGCGGTGGCTTTGAAGGCAAAAGGAAGGCTCCAGGGGGGACCCCGGGGTGTTTGAAGGAGGGGGAACCCCTCAGTGGACAACAGCCTGGGCACAGAGCTCATAACACGCTCTCCAGGTTATCTAAATAGCATATAAATCACTGTCGGGGCTCCATTTCCTCTGACGGGGACCCGTGTAAGTGATTAATAACACACAAACAGTGGTACTTTGTGGAACTGCAGTAAATTTTGTTATAACTTCCTTCCACTTGATAAGCACTTCCATGGAGACAGAGGCGCCTGCTCCCCTCCCATCCGCTGCCCGCAGAAGACCCCGAGGTTAGCAAGGGCTCCAGTGCTCCAGCCTGTTTGTGACCAGCTGGAAGCCATGAAAAAGAGCATTTTTGCTTTGTTTTGTTGCACTGGATGGAGCCTCTCATCCTCACTGGCTGACCCGGGGCTGCGTCTTGCACACCTGCTGGTTTTAAAGTCAAATGAAATGTCAAGCAGTGTGTCAAGCACATTGTGTTGGGATGCACAGGGGCAAGAAGAAAAACTCCTTATGAGACAGATGGAGAAAGGCCATAATTGTCGGTGTTTGGGGTTTGGGAAGCAATAAGAGTGATTGTTGACCACTCACCACTTTGTCTTGAGGATTCACCTTTAACATTTGCAAATAAACATGGTTCTGCACGTGGGATGCTATTATTTTTTCATGTTACTCTATTTATTTCAAGTGGGAGTGGAGGTTTCTGGCAGGTGAATGTGTAGGAGCAGTAAGCCTGGAGCAGGATTGGGTACATGCTCACAGGTCTGCAACATGGTGCTTCGTTTTTGTTACAGTGGGGATTTAATTTCCTATTGCTTTATATCACTAATAACGGATTTTACATGCTAAGTTCAGGAAGGTAGAAACCCTGCCCGGCTCACCCCCAATTTGAATAAAGCATTTCTGCCCAGTGAAGTCTGTACAGGCAGATTTCAATAAATGTGGGGAGATGCACAATTGGTGATTTAGGGTCTAAAGATGTAAAGTGTTGGGAAAATCGTAGAATCCCAGGCTTTTTTGCATTGGAAGGGACCTTAAAGCTCATTCAGTTCCAACCCCCTGCCACAGGCAGGGACACCTTCCACTTGAGCAGGTTGCTCCAAGATCCATCCAACCCGATCTTGAACACTGCCAGGGACGGGGCAGCCACAGCTTCTCTGGGCACCCTGTGCCAGCGCCTCAGCACCCTCACAGGG
>JANRGW010020288.1:0-17771 GCA_024733675.1 Psilopsiagon aymara | reverse complement strand
CAGGGCGGGTAGCTTAGGGGGGAGGTCTGGCGCTGAGGGGGGAATGCAGGCTGGGGGGGAAAGGGGAGGCAGCGCGGGCCACGGTGGTGAGGGAGAGTAACGGAAACAGGTGGGGCCCGGCCGGAGGCACAGGGCCGGGGAGAGGGCCCGAGGGCCAGCCGGGGCATGGGGCAGCCCGCAATAGCCGACGGACTTAGGTGGGCAGGGGACCGGAGGCCAGGCGATGCCCGGGACCGGGAAGGACGGGTTCTGGGCCTTGCCGGAAGGAGGGAGCGGCAGCGCCGCAGCGTCCCGCCCGGCTCGGCTGGCTGCGGACGGACGGCCGCTTCAGGCGGCTCGGGCACGTGCGTCGCCTGGGGCCTGGCCCTGCCTTGGCGGGCCGAGTCGCTGCGGTCCTGGTCCCTCCGGAAGGTGCCCTGCGGCGACCGCGTCTCTTCCCGACCGCGAGGAAGCTGGAGCCGGTTCCGTCCGCGACCTGGCCGCTTCTTAGCGAACCGTCTCCCCATTCTCTCCTTTCTTCTCCTCCACCTTTCCCGCCCCTCCCCCCCAGCCCCTGGACTGAGCCCGTCGTGTTGGCCCGGCGTGAGGAGCAGCCCCACGTGCTTATATAGCGGCAGGACGGGATCTTATCGTGATAACGGGATCTGCTTTCTCTTACATGTGGCTATTCTGAATTACACGTTTCTCACTACTTCTGTAATTAATTGGTCAGACACAGAACAGGTGATGAATTGCGATACGGGAAGTGCTAGCTACTGGAGGAAACTATCTAAAAGTTTGGCCGATGTTTCTTTTCTTTTTTTCTTAAAAACAGATGCGACTTAATGCCTTTTTGGCTTTTTCTTTTGCGTGCTGGAACACTGGGGACAGAAAACTAATGGTAGCTGCTGTGATGCTGACATAACCGAAACTTATTTTGCAGCATTCTCACCTAATTTTCCCTTGTCCTTTCTTGATTTTTTTCCTATTTAGTAAAAACAGGAAAAGCCAGTTGCTTTATTCATTTGTGATGTGTACCTGCTCTGTAAAAGGTGTCCTAAGTAGAGCATGTAAGAGTGGACTCTTTCATGTGAAGAGTGAAAGTAAGGTTTAAGTGTCTTGGATGTGTAAATTGTTTTTTCCTTTTTCTGTTATTTGGAGAGTAGCAAAAAAATTAGTTCCCTTGACCTGAGATGGCTGTTTGTGGCCTCATTAAACTTGCAAATGAATTTCCCTTCTAGGCTTCTGTACTGAATCCTTAGCAGTGAATATGTATGAAGTAGTGGAAAAGCTTATCCTTTAGTCACTAGTCACATACTAAAAACAGTTCTTAAGCTTAGTCAATGCTGTTGCATATTCTTAAGTAACTAAATAGGTCATTTTTTTGGCCATTTACCCGTAACCTAAAGCTTCACAAACAGTCTTAAAGCAAGAAAAAAAAAGTCATGTATGTTGCAACTGTGCTTCAAAAATAGTTTTGATTGTGGGTGGTTCCAATGCGTAAGATTGGAATTATGAACTTCTGGAAGTAGTGTGTCCCTTAAGCTGGGTTAGGTGGTTGTATTGGTGGTATGTTTGTGGGGTTTTGTTTTCTTTTTTTTTTTTTTTTTGTCCATTAATGATAGGTCATTAACCACTAAGAAATAGTAGTGTTTTAGTAAAACACATTATATAGGAGAAACATGTGAAGGCATTATTTTTCCATAACAAAGAGCTCCAGAGCTGAGCCTCTGCACAGTTCATGAAAGGTAGGACTAAAATATTTGGAATTGCAAGAGTGCCTTTTTATTTCTCTTTCATGTATGTTGACTTTAAACATTTATTTTCCACTATAATAATTTTTCTTTATTATTACAGGGTATTTAAGTTACTAAAATCTAATTGCTGAATAGTCGTAAACATTTTAATTTTAAACACACATATGAGTACTTCAGATTTCAAGTACATAGCAAGTTTTTGGTTTTTACCTCTCTTTCCAGGAAACGCACGATGAGCATGATACTTCAACTGAAAATGCGGATGATTCTAACCATGATCCTCAGTTTGAACCCATAGTTTCCCTTCCTGAGCAAGAAATAAAAACTCTGGAAGAAGATGAGGAAGAACTCTTTAAGATGTAAGTAGAATATTTCTAAACTAATATATAAATGTTTGTTAGGCTTAAATTTGAATGTGTTTATAAAAAGGTAGGTAACTTGTTAGGTATATGAAGTGGTAACCAAAGTGGGTAGCCATTTACTGTAATAGCAGAGATTGAGTGGGGTAATGATTGATAATAATACCCCAAGAGACTCTGAAGTCTGGAAAAATAGGAGGGAGCTGAAACCACAAATCTGGTTTTAATGTTGTTTAGCCTGAAAGAAACAATACTCTGAAACAGTAAAGGCAGTAGATGCAGTACAGTATTGGGACATTTGTGGTAGTACCTTTCTGTAGTCTTAAATGTAGTTTTATCCGTTGATTAGGCTTGTTCTCAAATCAGGATAGTTTTCTTAAGATGTATGATCTGTCTGAAGAAACGTGGGCTAAAGGCTTAAGCAGTGCTTTGAATGTATCCCCTATGTGTTTGCTTTATATGGGTTTAAGAAAGTATTGCTTTTACTTAATCATGGAAGGGTATTATTCTTCTGGAAGAGAGATTTGAGTTCTCTTTATACAGATTCTGGTAAAAGCTAAAGCAATGGTCAGTTTTTGACAAGCATGGTGAGATCTCTGACCATTAGGCCTCTTTGCGCATGTGATATGCAGTATCAGATGGAAAGAAGAAATTTCCTTATTTAAGAAGGAGGTGCGAGAAATAATAGTGCATGTTCCAGTGCTCTGTAGGTTCATTTTTATGTCTGCAAACGGGTGAAGGAGGAAAGGAATCCTTTTTATTGCCTACTGAGTGCCCAGCTGGACTTTAAAGAAAGGTCTTGCTTTGGAGCCCAGTAGTATTGCATCAGACCATCTGTTAAGAGTTGCATGTCCCAACATCCTTTTCATGAAGGACCTGGCATATTACAAGTCCCCATCCCTTGCTCTTTTACATTTTCATATATCTATATCCTGTAGTGTGAGTAGGTGCTTCCTTTTCTGTAGCAGTCTTAAATTCCTCACTAGCAGAGCTCAGCCAGCCTCTTGGGTCAGTTTTGGCTAATGTACCAAGCTGCCTTTTCTCTTTTGCCATACTACCATCTTGTGAAATTAAAGAAGGATGTCCTGAAGCAGGTATGTTGTGCTGCAGTGCAGCACTTCCTTTATTCCTGCGTTAAGAAAAGCAACAGCGAAGTTTTAGGAGTTAAAAGGAAATGAGTGACCCTAGGGGGTGGGGCACTTTGTTAACAGTGGATCAAATATTGGGCTTGGAATTATGCAAGAGTCTTTTCTTGACCTCAAGGTGCTGAATTTCTTGAATTAGTAAATATTGCTGGTTGGATGGAGCAGTTGTATTCATAATATATAGAAAAATTCTAGCTATAGCAAAATGTGTTAATTAGCTACCTTAATTTAAAAGGTGGCCTGCACCAAATGCATTTATCATCCCCCAAAAGTGTGTCCAGATCCTGCTGAATATTAGAATATAACATATTTCCTGATAGTTTGATACTAAATACGGGTTTCTTTTATCAGTTTCTCAGTTTGAATGCTTGAGCAGAACAGGGAACCTTACCGAAGTAATTACTTTCTTTCTTGTGTGTGGCTTTTAAAACAACAGCAGAACTGATCATGTTGAGTCTGCTGTTTGATATATGTTTCTGCATGCAGGCTAACTTCTTGAATTCTCTCTTCTTCTAGGCGAGCAAAGCTATTTCGATTTGCATCTGAAAATGACCTTCCAGAGTGGAAAGAACGAGGAACTGGTGATGTAAAACTTCTAAAACACAAGGAGAAGGGAACAATTCGCCTTCTCATGAGGAGGGATAAAACCCTAAAAATCTGTGCAAACCATTATAGTATGTTAAACTTTACTACTTGTTTTTAAAATTAAGCTTGTCAAAGTGTACATTGTAAATTAAGAACTCAGTGTATTTTTCGTAGCAGGCAGAGAACTGTTGTGTATTTTTAGAGGTGCTGAATTCATATTGGACTGTAAATATAGTTGTCTTTTGCTATGCACACAGGGCTACAAGCATCAGAAACAATAAATGCTTATTTTTATTAATGGAAAGAACCTTCAATTTGTTTTGGTGATTGTCTGCAAGGATGGGACTAGAAATTTGGGGGGGTTTTGTTGTTTCGGGTTTGGAGTTTTTTGTTTGGATTTTTTCTGTTCCCCTTCAGACACTGATAGTGTTCTAAAGACACTTTAAAATTTAGCTGGGATGGGCAGATATTACGTGATTGAACCCAGTCAGTGTGTGCGTGTTCTTTTTTAATGATTAATGGAGTGTAGAAAATAATAAGAAATGAATGTATGCTGGCTGTTTTAATGAAAGAATGGGAAATAAGTAATCATGTAACAGTTTACTACTTTGGTTTGATAGAAGCAATTGCTTAACCATCAGAAAACACACTGAGATGCTAGACTAATCTATGGCTGCCTTTCTCTGCTTGTGAAATAAACTGAAATGAACATGGTATATTCAGCTAGTCTTTCAAAAAGAAAGTGTAGTGAGAGCTGATGGAGCTGAGAGGAGGGGTTTGTTCCTTTGATCATCTGAATAAAAATGAACAGGAAAGGGCAAGACAGACTTGAAAGTCAATAGACCTAACAACAAGTAGACTAATTTGGTAATACTTTGTTACTTGCTTGCTTTGGTAATACTCAGGTTTTTACATGAAGAGCACAATAGTACTCTGGAGTTAAATCACATTTCGATAACTTGAAATAACTTGTTTGAAGTAATACATATCTGAAGTCAGAAGCAATAATGCTTGTTTTCTGTGGGCAGATCTTTACAGAGAATCAGACTATTCAGAGGACACTGGTGTTCCTGTTTAGTAATTGAAATGGCAAATATGAAAGGTATAGTCACCAACCAACAAGAGTAAACCTTTTGTTTGGAAAAATAAATGTTGCACATACACAAAACAGAATTGATGTATTTATAGTGTTAGTTTCAAAAGGGGTTCTTTTGTGTTTTCTTAAACATTAAACAAAATGTAATTTGGTCTCTAAATTTAAATTAAAACGTACAAGAAAGTGAGTAAACTTCAGATTTCCCCCACACTAAAGAAAGGACCCAGGGAGTGGGGAGGAAAAAAAGCCTTGTTTAAACTTCGCATGTGCGTAATATAAAAAGCCTTAGAGCGTTCTGACAAGTAAAGTTCCAGCTTCCTCAGTCAAGCAAAGTAATTCCAATGTCTTGGAGGGAAAGGGCTTCATTTACTGGGAAGGATCAAACGGGTTGAACATAATGCTATGCACATCTTGCAGCATTGCAGAGTTGTATAATATGTTTTACTAGATGATGGGAGAGAAATGAACCTTGTTACATGACTAATTGTAGGAATAAGGCTTTTCTTAAATATTTTCCTGTAGTATGGAGTATTTTCAGTGTGCAAAAGAATGAATATGGTTTGTCTGTTTAGGTGCCCTTTCCTCCTAAACCATGTGACTGTTCTTCAGAGCTGTGCTTAGTGACTGCATCTCTTGTAGCATCACAGTCATCCTTTTTTTTTATATACAAGAATTGAATCAAACTGTTTCCTAAAGCAGGGAATCTAGCATTCTTTTATACACTTATGGCCTTGCTTCCTTTTATTTGACAGCGTAAGGAAGATAATATATGGGCACCATTACCTTCTATTTACCCAAAAGTATTTCTGTGTAAAGTGCTTTACAGAAGCATTGCAGCCAGCTGTCAGTAAGACTTACAGAGGCTTGTGTGGAAAACACTTACTATTGTGCTTTGTACATCTTTTAATGCTTTCCTTTCAGTCACACCTCTAATGGAGCTGAGGCCTAATGCTGGGAGTGACAGGGCGTGGGTCTGGAACACGCATGCTGACTTTGCAGATGAAAGCCCGAAGCCTGAACTTCTGGCAATCCGATTTTTAAATGCAGAAAGTGAGTAGACTGGCACTGAACTTAACATTGATTCTGTACTGTTAAGTTACATTACATGTGTAACCATTACAGTAAACCACTGTTGCAGATACACTATATCTTATCGTTGCATGGTAGTGTTAGCTAATTACTGCTTCAACTGAGAGAAGTTGGTTAATCACTTAACCATATGTGTTGACAAACAGCATAGTAATTAGTTCTCCAATAATAGCTGTAGAGCTTTCTGCCTTGGGCACTGGTTTTTTTTTTGACTTAAGCCATGTCATGCAAGTGTAATGCCAATTAGAATGAAACTAAAAGCAGTAATACTATGGGGTAGAGATTAAAGCAGCTTGCTTTCATTTATCTCAGGTGCTCAATTGTAGTTGATTACATGTTTGCATTAGAAGCAAGAAAATGCTGACCTGAGATTTCTGGCTGGCTGCATTAGCAGAACATCTGATATTTTCCTGTAATTGTTTTGAGTATCTTCTTTCTTTTGATTGAATTAAACTGTGCAGTGAAAAGCACTATCATAGTAGTTGATGCTCTTTTTCAGGCCTACCAGAACAGAAAGTAGGTCTGTGATTACAGATGGATCAGTTAGCTAGGGCTGAATGCTAATGTAGCTTTCCCAACTCCTTAGGATTGAATCAAAGAAGTGTTGTGGCTTTTTTTTTCTTTAAAAAAAGCAAAAAAAAAAAAAAACCAACAACAAAATGAAAGAGGAAAAATGTTGTGTTTCCTGCTTTGCCTTTGCCACACTAGTTTAGTGCATCAGCCACCTCTTCTCCTACATGCTAGATAGCTAATAATGTTGTATATTTTTAAACTAGATGGATTTCCTTGTATTTAGGAAGAATTAAGTATACCTTCCTTGCTTCCTTATCCTGAAGTCTCCAATATCATGTTATTTAACCAAATAAGTCTTTCTGGTCCAACTGCTTCTTCCTTAATCAGGAAATAAAAGGGGTTTGGTAACTATTTGTTTATCTTTGAAAAGTCTTTTTCTGGTAGGAGTTGTTCAACTTTTTGAGTGTTTGTCTTGAGGGAGAAGTCTTGTTTGCCTGTTTATCCTTCCAGTACTGACTGAGCAGCTGACATGTGAATAGACATAAGCCTGCCCTTCAAGTATCCTTCCTTTTGGTGGTGCTTGAAAAGGAATTGATACAAATACTTCCTGGGCTAGTTTCTTAGTGGCTTCTGAATTCCTGTGGAGGAACAGTGACCTCATGTGGTCAGTCAGACCAAGTTGGCATATACCAAATTACCTTCTTTACCTTTCTGGTGTTAAAAGCTACCTTGCATGGTCTGCTCTTGTGTCTTGCTGCTTGTGTAGAAATATTGTTGTAACTTGATCAACTGCTTGGAATGACTGTTAATTCAAGTGGTGGATTAAGCCAAAACGTAACAAGGGTTTTGCTTCCTTAGCTATTGTAGTCAGGAACAGTTTGAGTCTGGGCCTTGGGGTGTTGAATTTAAATGCTGTAGTAGCGAAACAGGCTTTGTCGTGCATTTTTGATGTTAAGAACTATAAGTTATGGTAAGGAAGTGAAGGTCTTCTAGGGTATAATGTAGCTGACACAGATAGTAGCTGATCTTCAGACTTTAGCACACAGTCATATTAACAGTGTCTAACATTCTTACTCCTGTAGGCTAGGGACAGCTGGGAGTTGCAGTAACTGCGGAACAGCTCCTTCTGGCATATTTTTAAATACCTTGCAAAATAAGGTGCTTTAATAGACTTGCTAAGGAAAATAAACTGCTTCTGCACAAGATGTGATTTAAGAATTTCACATAGCATCTTGTATGATTTTAAATTAGACTACTTCATAAGTGCCTACGAGTTTTGTTTCTACAAAACTTTTCCTCGGGTATCTTTACTCAAGATTGGAAATATCCAATGTTGGAAGGAGGTAAAGCTAACGACAAAATATTTTATCTCTACTAAAACAGATGCACAGAAATTCAAGGCAAAATTTGAAGAATGCAGGAATGAAGTAAACCAGAGAGCAAAGAAAGGTAAGGTTTACAAGTCTTAAGTGTAGTACCATGCTACTTTTTCCAGGTGTTTGAGTGGTTACAGCTCCCTGGAGTGCTGGCTGTTTCAGCAGACTCACTCTGTACTGAACTGCAGTCTTCAGTTCAGGTGCTTTTTCTGTCTGCGAGAGTAATAGTTCACAGGAGTGACGATTGCCTTCTTTCTCATAGAAGGCTGTTACAGTTGCTGTTGGGACATTGCCCTTTTGCAAAGGCTACTAAGTAAGCATTTCTGGTCTATATTACACATATGAACTGTGAACACTGCAACCACAGTGATATTTCCTCCTTCCAGTTCCCCTTCCCAAATTCCACAAATATATAACCATGCATTTAAAATACTTATTTTTTGTAGTTGTTAATGTATATGAAGTTTTAATATTTCTTCACAGGTCTCTCTGATAGATTAATGCACTGCCTTGTAGAGTTGCGTGTGTCAAGATAGCTCACCATGTAAAATAAACACCTCGGTCTTTCTAAAGAACAGATTATGAGTGGTCTGCAGTCAGCACTCATCAAGATACTTAGATCAGATTTTCTCAGTCTTAAGAATTTCCTCTTCCCCAGTTTCAAACTGGGGAACTTGACTTTTGATTAAGATATACAGGAAACCATGGGCTTGAGAGACTGACTTGACTGGACACTGTATGGAGTCTGCTACTGGTAGCAGCAAATTGACCAAATGTTACATGTTCCTCAGTCCCTAGGATTAGGACCTCAAATGGCATTTCTTGGATTGTGACATCTGAGGTACTTACCGAAAGAAAAGAACTGGAATTAATCACTCCAGTGATCAGTGGAGAATTTATTTACTCGTGTTATTGCTCTGAGTACCAGTGGTGTCTCCCCCTCCATTTCACCTTCCACTTTCGCCTCTAACAGGAAAATCCATTACTGCCAGTTTGTAACTTTTTCCCTAATCAATCTCTTAGCAGGCACAGACAAAAATGATAGCGCTGATAAAGTTGCTGAAAAACTAGAAGAGCTTTCTGTAAAGGAAGAGAGCCAAGAATCTGAGAAGAAAGAGACCAAGGAAAAAACTGAAGAAAAGCAATAAATCATTCTGGGCCTTGCAGTTTTTCCTTTCCTTTTTTCTTTCTTTTCCCCCCCTTTTTTTTTCCCTTTTTTTTGTTGTTTGTTTGGTTGTTTTTTTTCCCTTTTGTTTTTTTTGGTTTTGTCTTTTTTTTTTTTACAAGGGACTTTATAAGGAACTGAATTCAACATTCAGATTATTTTTTTCTAAGCTTTTGTCCTTTTGAAGATGTCTTCAGAAAAATCCATTCCCCAGTCATGAAAATGTACTGTGCTAACTTTGTTTTCCATAGTGGAAACACTTATTTATAGTCATCCAAAAGAGTGAATAAAACAAACTTGAAAATGGGATCAGAGGACAGAACTGAGTTTTCTATGTACTTTTAAGAGCTTCTGAATACACTTGTTTCATTGGATGTTGAGATACATATCATCATACCTGTGGATTAACTAGGTTACCAGGGAAGATTTAGATTATATACATGTTTCTTATATGGCTTCCAAAACTGTAATATAACAGAGCCTTCACACTTTCTGCTGTGTGTTCCTGAGCAGGGAATGTCTGATTTTTCATGTGCAGCAGACTTCTGGAATCGGGCGATAGAGCATTCCTGCCACGCTTTTAATGATGTTCCATCAGTAAAATAAAGGTGGGGGGAAAATGTATTATGTGACACTTGAAGTATTTTCCTCTTGCAAGACAAAATCTCAGTTTCCCTCATGCCCCATAAATTTGTTAAATGCTTGACTCTAGCACAAAGTTGATGCTGTGGTCCTAGATCTTTCATGATGTGCTGCTTGCTGTTTGAAGGCAGTAGCAGCCTCTTTTATTAAGGTGTATACAAAGGAATCTTAATTGTTTGAGTACCTTACTATGAGATTCCTTGTGTCATCACATCATAAAAGTTGTACTTTATAGCTTTTTTCAGTGCTTTGGACCTTGTATTGTTTTTACAAACAAAAGGGGTTCTGAACTTTTAAGGTGTGTGTTGGACCAGTTATGTTGTACACACTTGAGGGGTGCTCTCCTTGCCAGAATGGACAAATTGATCAAATCTTTTCCCTGCAAATGTTTTCTGTTTATCCAGTTTTTAGTACTAGAGAGCAGGAAAAAACCCTATAGTGAGCAATAAAATTGACACGGTTTAAAGTCTAATGGTGGTTAACAGTGAAATTCAATTAATCTAATACAAGGATAGCATTAGGATAGGATGGAATTCCGTAATAACTGTTTCCACAGTAATTATGAAAACTTGACAAAGCTTGCTGAACTAAGACTGTATGATCTCAGCATTGGATAGCAAGACCTTTTTGTCTTCATAAAGAGTGAGTGAGCCTCTGCAGTCTGCCTGAGGAAAATGTATTTCTTAAAATCTTGTCTTTCTACTTTAGCACTTCCTTTTGCTGCTACAATGAACTAGTCTGAAATCTGGAGCTGTAATTAAGGTACTTGCTTCATTCAAATGAAGTAATTCCTTTGGTGTTGTGCATGTTCCCCTTCAAGTACAGCAGATGTCAAAAGTCTGTTAACTAACAAAGATGGTTGAAAGGTAAAGTAAAATGCTCTTTAGTGTTTCTGGTTTGGAAATAACAAGACAAAGCTATTCTGAAGTACTTAACATTGAATGTAAAAGCCAAATCTTTATCTGTGAGTCGCTGTAAATTCTCTGATCTGATAATGTCAAACAGTGTGTCTAAATTGATAAAATGCCATTTAAAAATTTCAAAATAAATCTAAATTTTCATTTAAAGGATTTGCTTTTCATTTAAAAAACTTTCTGGGAGTGCATTTTTAGCCTGCAGGGGCAGCACGGTGATGAAGGCAGCAAAATGAGTGAGTTTAATTTTGCTGTCAAACATCACACAGAAAAGGGGAGGAAACACTTGAATGACTTAATTTGTCTTAATCTTAGATATTGATGACACCTGCTTAATGTTATTTCTCTCTCTTCTGCCCCTCTTTATTTCCTCATGCATGCTTAAATGATTTCAAGGCATTTCAGTTCCTGTTTAGGTTAACTGATCCCTGTTTACAGTTCATGGATTACAACCATCCTTAATGCATCTCTGCAGTCTCAGAGCCAAGAGATAAGGGACCACAAAGTAAAATAATTTATCTGGATAGCATTTGGCTGAAGAATGCTTAGTCTTCTAAACTGAAGGATGGTTAGTCAGTGTTCTGGTCACATAGAAGCCATAGGTGTGCATTTCTACAAGTTAAAAAAGCAGTAAGTATTTTTACAATTGATCTCAGTGAAATAAGGTTTTGTGGTTTTAAGTCATTCTAATGGTGAGTTTTCTTATATGTAACATGGACTATCAAAAGATGTCCTTGCAATGTTTTTGTAGCTTTCTGTACACTTAAGTAAGAGTTCTAGCTGATGTAGTGTCATCTTGTCCCCCCTGCCTAGGTCACCGTGTATTCCTGCTTTCCCACCATCTTTGCCATTAACGGGATCATTTTAATAACAGAACCTGACCTATCTTATCAGGCAGTAAAGAGTCTTAAAGTAATAACTCAACCCAAAAATTGTAATAGCCCTTTGACCACAGGGTTGGTTTGTCATGCAGAAGTTCCTGAATCTGTGGGCAACAAGTTCAGATAATAACTGCAGTGTGATATCAATGTTTGGATTTGTTTGAAAGTATTGTGTCATAGTAAAAATGGATCATGCAGAAACATATTGAATTCATTGTTCAGGCACAGTACAGAAATTCACTGAATCTTTAATTTCTTCACTTTATAGGGGTGTGCTGAGATTTGTCTCTAGAACCCTAGAGACAAATTGATTTCTAGGCTGTTTTATCACCTGCAGTTGAATAGTGGCTACTTTCCCTTTTACTTCCAGCAAGGCAGAATAAGTTCTGGCATGTTTAGTTGCTGACTAAAATAATGGGGAGTATAATTTTGTTAATGCAGCTGACTAAAGTTGCTTTAAGCACTTCTCAATTTAGTAACAGTTTTGCTAAGAATATGGCTGAATCTTGCAGAAACTGCTTTTAAGAGGTTTTAATGCATTTGCAGTAAAACCAGAAACTACAGTAGGATTAGTAAAGCATTGTCAGGTGCTGAAGTTTAACTTGTACAAATTCTGCTTGCTTCAGGGGCAGAACGATGCTGTATAGCCAGGATCATAACCCAGCCTTTGTTGGTACGAAGTTTCCTGTGCATAAAACTGGATAAATGAGTGTCTTGAGGAGACCTGAATAACAAATTTAACTTAGAAATAGTTAAATTTGATGAACATCAAAATAGTGTCTTCTTAAGAGATATTTTAAGGTCTTAAAAAATAGACTTTTAAGGTTTGTATTATATAAAAAAAATAATTCTGAATAGTTCTCTCTAAATTCCATGTTAATTATTTTGAAGACTACACTAATAGGCTGGGATTTCTTGGAGCAATAAGGTTGTATTAGTAGTGTTGAATGTCACATTCACAAATTACAGATATCCCAATTTGCTGTATTTTTTCTTTAATAAAGGATTTTTTTAATAGTTTATTTAGGTTTATTTTATGGTTTATTTAGAACTTACTTTAATGGTTTTCCGAATTCGATTTAGCTAGAATTACTCTTAAAAATGGAAATAAGAGGAATTAGCAGTCTTTCACTATCCGTAACTAAATTTTGACAATGTATCATTTGCAGAGTCAGGAGGTAATGAAAACTAACTGCAACAGATCAGGACTAATCTTCTTGATGAAGATAAATTTGAAGTAATCAGCTGTAGAGTGGATTGTACATGTAAGTGATTTTTTCAGACTAGTTCATGTAAAACAGGGTGCTCTCTCAAGCAGCTTGTGCAATTACATAATATGTAACTCTTAAATTTGAAAACTGGCAAGCACAGGAAAAAAATCCTTATATTTAAGAGTTGGGCAGTTATTCGTATCTCTAGCTATGCATCAGATTTATGACCACTGGTGTGTTTTTCCAGTATGCAGATTTAAGTATGGGTTATCTTTGGCCACTTCTATTACATTAGACATAAGCCCCGACTTAACACTAGTGTGTATTTGAAAGACTTTGTTGATGTAACTAGTTTGCTGTAATCAAGTGAAAATGCACAAAATGGTACAGCAAACTATTTTGTGGAAGGTGTCCAATACTGCAAGTGTTTAATGAACTTCATAGTCTTAAAGATATTTTAAACTTTCAAGCTGGAGAAATCCAGCTTTTTGATGCTGCTGTTATTAATCAGGCTTCACAAATTTATACCAGCTGATCCGCTATATTGTAGATATTGACTGTTTCACAATTTACTTATGAGTTAATAGAGGAACTAATGGTGTGATAAGTTCTTGCCTATTCCTGTTGGGCTGACTGCCCTCATTTCAAGTAACTAAGAGAGTATAGTTTTTTAATGCTTTTTTTCCATAAAAGCAATCGCAGCTATGTAAATGTCAACAAGGATGGATTGCACATTAAAATGACTGAAAATTTCACATCCTTTGGAGGATATTTTTCAAGACTATTCTACTGAAGTTACATTGTTTCATACAAATAATGCTTATCAGGTTTAATACCTTAATTTGTTTGCTGGTACATCAATTGCTGTTTGCTCTGAGTTTCAGCAGTATCATTTAGTGATTCTCCATTCTAGTGGAGAATTACGCTTTATTAATGACTTTAAACAGGATGATTGATGCATCTTCAGAACTGTTCAGGGGCCTGCATTATTCATATGCAAGTAGTTCCTTGTGGGAATGGTTTAGGAATCAGTCTGTAAATAAATTAATTGAAGTCTCATAATAAATGTGACTTGACATGCCTTATCAGTGCAGTTGGGAAATACATGAGTTCTGTTCTAAGCAAATGCAATCTTATGGAAAATATGTATTGGAAGGCTCTGGAGCATTCTGTGGGATAGCTGTTTAGGCTACTAAAAAATCATTATTAGGCAATAATTTTTTGATATGTCAACTAAGAATTAAACTTGAACAACTAAGTGGAAACCATCATATTAAAGTTCCAATGGATAACGTAGTAAGCCTGGCTTGTACTCAGAACTGTCCAGCCTTGTTTGGACTCCTTGCCAGCACCATGCTGCATGGGATAATCCAGATGTGGTCTGTATGGAGCACTGCAAGTTTGAGGGGGAAAAAAAGCTTTTACGGAACACCTCATTGCTGGTCTTTCAGGGTCTGCTTGTGACCCTGAACAGTTCACAGATCACCAGTACTGCATAAGCTGGCAAATGCATTTACTGTAGTAAGCAAATCCAGTAAAAAAAGTAGAATTACTTATTCTGGTCATTGTTTAATGACAACAGCTAATATGAGTTAGGTGCTGAGTTGCACAGTGACCAAGAAAAGATTCCAACTACTAACACTGGTGCCGTTACTTGGTATGACAATTCGATGGCAATCAAGATTTCTTGATGCTTGCTCTGTAGTGACTTTCATCTTACTGGCTTTGAGGATGGTACTCTGGCATGTGGCTCTGGCACAGCTGCTGTGGTTGGCCCTTTCTCTTGGGGTAAAACCTCAGAGTAAAATCTTGCAAAAAGACCTGCGATTACTGGCCATATTTCCAGATATTTTTGGATTGCTCTTTGTAGCTGTGTTTGTTCTTTGGGCAGTCATCAAGTCTTTTCCTAATTTGTGCTGCCATTACTCTTTACTTTGGTGCTGCTGAGGTGTTATGCACACTAACAAGGTAGCCTGAATCCAGAAACTACAATCCTTGAAATAAAGGCATTGCTCCTGGAGAGAGCAGCTCTGAGGCATGCCTTTTCTGCTTTAGTCATGTCCTCTTCAGACATTCTTACTGTTTCAGTGTTCAAGTCAAGACTTCAAAGACTTTAAATATATTTGCCTTGTAACAGTGTGATTGAATGTTGCTCAGCAATGCTTTATTTTGTCTTGAAAACAGACAAGTTCTCAAGAACTGGAACATTAGTGGGAAGGAAATGAGGTGAACTGTGGGAATTGTTGGAGACCAAGTTACGGAACTTCATAGCTTTCTGGTAGGTAATGTACAGTGTGCAGCAGGAAAAAAGAATCAATACACAATTCAGCCTAACACTGTAGCCTTGTAACAGGGAATGAGTGAGCCCTCTTTTGGAAATGCTGGTTCTGCATGACTGCACTGTTGCACAGCAGAAGTCTTGATCCACAGGATGGCTGCAGCACAGGCCAGCTTGCACAGTGATCTTTAAGATCAGTTGATGTTTGGTGAAGTGCCTTATTCATTGCTATGAAAGCCACAGTTCTTTGTGCCCTGATACCATGTACTCGCACTGTTTGTTATCTTTTGTATCCCTTTATAGAAGTGCTGCATGGCTGGGAGATTTAGAAAAGCAGTTGCTTGCTGCCGAGTACCTCCTTTCGGAACAGGAGTGGCTTAGAAAATTGATCCTCTGAGTTTAGGCTGTTACAGTGGGACTGCAGAGAAGCATTAGCGTGTCTGTGAAAAAGGGAAAACCATTCTGAAGAGTGGAAGGAGCAGGAGTACTGAATACTCCCCACTTGCAAAGCTGCATTTGAGAAGCAGGCTTTCTAGAGCAGTGAGAATCCTCATAGGAAAATACAACTGAAAGTAGTGAGGTGCTGAGAACAGAATAGGAATAGTCTCCTTAAGAATAATTTCTCTGTTCACGTAAAGGAATGCTAGTTTCCCAGAAAAGCTTTGTTCTTAAAAAGTATGAAATTTTAAGTAAATCATCAGCTTCCAAATATCTGTCTTAAAATGAACTTATTGCTCCCTAACTTCTGCTAGAAACTCCTGCTTCTCTTGCTCACCTAGAAGGGATACTTGCATGTCCATGCTAAAAATGCAGATGTGTCACTTGAGGACAACTTCTTTACTACTTTTCAAGCCTTAAGAAACACATTTGAATAAGGCTCTTAATGTCCATTACAGGATGCTAGCCAAACTTCATAAACAGTCTGAAATGCTTCCTACAGTAGCATTTTCCAGTTTAAAATATCAGTGGAAAAATGAGGGTTCTGTTTGCAGCTGAAGTTTTTCACCAAGAATGTTGCTTGAGTGGAGAAAGGGAAAAGGCCTTTAACTGATGGAAGTTATGAAGTCTCTGCTGATGTCATGCAAGTGGTGCTAAACTAACTGATGACTTGAGTGCATTAGGTGTGCTCCTTCCAGCTTAGTTTTGTTGAAATTTAGTTTCACCTACTTGAGACCACTCGTTAGTGTGCATCAACCTGTGTAAGTGACAGTGATGGAGAGATGTGCTTTTGAACCAGCTGGATATGCCAGTGTAGATGCATCTGCAGCTTTGACATTAGTATGCGGAATTGGGTTCTGTGTGACGCTGTTGACCTTTTGATGAGTTACAAGGATTGTAAGAATCATTTATTTCAATAAGCTGGCGAGACAAGGAGAGTGAAGCACAGGAACCATTCAATGTCCCCCAGGCATTCAGAAATAACAAGTAGGTGTTGTCCCTCCCTTCCCTCAAAAACCTAACACTGGAGTTCATTTTAAGTTGCCTTCTGGCTTTCATCCCTTTTGGACAGAACTTGACATTTGTTCTCAGAGGGGTAGGGGACACTCACTTTTTGTGTTGTTTGGTTGGTCCAGGGCTTTTTTTTTTTTTTTCCAAACTGCTTTATTGTTGGGTTTTACTTGGTTAGGTTTTAATACCTTTAGGGCTGTGGAGCTCATCTAGTCTCTTAAAATGGAAAATTAGGTCTTTGAACAGAACTGGAGTATGTATCTTCTAGGGCAAGCTTCTGAGAACACCCAACAAGCTGCAAACGTGTCTTTTGTTGCCTCATACAGTGATATAGTTTATCTGTGTTAGCAGCTGCAAATGGGATCGGCTAGGGAAGACAGCAGGAGGGAGGGGGCAAGGTGCAGCTCCTGCTGTTCATTTCTGAACTTCCAGATGCCCTTGAACCCTTCCTCCTGCCTGAGGGTCTTTGCTGACAGGTTTGCCGCGGGGTGGTGTCCCCGATCTGAGCCGAGCTGCCGCCCCCATTGTGCTCTCGAGAAAGCCGGTTGGGTGAGCGTTCTGATGTTACCTTAAATCACCTCTTGATGCTAAGGGATGGATTTTAAAAGAACATAGTGTCATTTCACTTCTGTTTGCCCTGAGGTGTGCATCCTACAACCGGTTACGTTTGGCAGAGTGCAGCAGTTCTCTTAATACTGTGAATCCGGGTGTAGCTGAACGGAATGTAGGGTTTATTCCCTGAGCTGTATTCGTGTCCACCTGATCAGCTGTCAACCCGCTGCAGGCCCGGGACCGGGGGGAGCCCGTCCGCGACCGGGGGCTGCGGCAGTGCAGCAGCGCAGGGCCGGCGCATTTCTCAGCCGAGCTCCGGAGCGCTGCTGGAATGGGTCTAACGTCCCAGGAGGGGTCCGGAGAGCTCAGTGGACAGTCCCCCGGCTGTCCTTGTGAGACGGGCGAGCCCGCGGCTGCGGGAGGCGCGGTCCCGGCTCTGTCTTCGCGCCCGGCCCCGCCCGCAGCGCTACCTTAAGGGGCCGGGATCCGTGCGGCGGGGGGTGGGATTTCCTGTGCCGGAGGTCAGCTGCTCCCGCCCCGCCCCGCGCCCGGGTCCCGCTCTGCCCGCGCCGGAGGGACCGCGTCCTGCCGGCTCCCTCCTCTCGGGTCGGATTTACAGAGTGATGTGTAAGCTACAGGATGCCCAGCAGCACTGGAAAGAGGTTTAAACCTACTAAATACATCCCTGTCTCTACAGCAGCTGCCTTATTAGTGGGTTCGACTACTTTATTTTTTGTTTTCACGTAAGTACCGCTCAGGCGGAGGGGGGCCCGGGTGGGG
>JANRGW010020287.1:7877-20557 GCA_024733675.1 Psilopsiagon aymara | reverse complement strand
AAAATAGAGTTCTTGTTTTCACAATGTTGCCATTTGAATCTGTACAATTTCTGGGGAAATAAGCATATTCCTATTTGTTAAACAGTGCTTTTTAGTGTGAATTTAACTCCGCTTCTGAAGAGCCAGTAGCATTTGAATTCATTCCAAATTCCATTGTAATTCACACTTAGGAGCTTAGTCAGGCTGTAAATCTGCAGAATAGCTTTGGGTTGCATGAAAACAAACATTACAATGCTGAACAGGAATCCTTTCAAATCTGTTGGAGACTTTTTCTATTCAATTCCATAGATCTTGAGTCCGACCATTATTTGCTCTATCATTGGACAAAAAGTTTCAGGGAACTACTTGCATGTTCACATTTGTGTAGCGTTCAATATGTCTCTGCTGTGCAGTTGTAAAGATAGGCCATGACTCAGCTGTGCCTCAGCATTCTCATAAACTGGATCTTTTTCCCAGTTCAGGTAGGGCCGATACTACTTGCACCAATTTCTGTTACAACAGTATCTGTTCAGAGGTTTATAGCTCAAATTTGGTCTGAAATTTTTCATAATGGTGAGGAATGATGCTCCATATCAGGGAAAACTCTTTTACTCTGTACACACCTTTAAATGAATTTTGAATTATCAAAATACTGGAGTTTATACATGATTCAGCAGACTGGCTAGATCTTAGCAGCTAAAATTTATACCCACATCAAGACTCAGGTTGTCAAGTAGCTAGTGAGCAATAAATTCCTCCCATCTCCTCTTGCATTAATGTCCTGTGTAATCAGGCCCCGAATCTGCTGTAAATCATATTGCTTATGAAAAGAGAGGTCAGAAAATAAAAGTGAGTTGGGAAAATAAACAAATGATTTGTGATGAAATGTGATATGTCTGTTGGCATGGAACATTTTTTTGCTAGCTATTGTTACAGCATCAGAAGACCATTGAAAATCAACACTGAAATCAGACCTGATTCCTACCTGTATCTTCTTTTATGTTTTGGGCTTGGATAATATCTGTTCATTTTCAAAATGAAAATTGGTTGGTTGATGATTTTCTCAAGGCAGAGCTTTTCTTTCTCACATGGATAAGTAATTAAATTTGTATGTGTTTTTTTTTTAAATCTCTCTTAGCAACTGCATTATTTCTTGTGTTTTGACAAAAGCTGCTCTTGGCATAGGGAAAAAAGGGACTAGTACCCATCAAAATAATGGTATCTATCATGTTTTATCATTAGGAGAAGAGGCTGATAAAATCTGTCAGTCTTATACCATATGGTTATGTAGATAAATTGCTGTTGACCTTTTAGCACATTCAGTGATCCATCCTTGTTTTAAGGAAATAGGTAGGTGTAATTTCTCCTTCAAGAAAGATTTATGGTCATGTAGACGAAGGGCAGGGAAAATGTGAACCAGTCTGCTGGTATTTATTCTTTGGCCAGTTTCAATCCTTAGGCCACTCTATATTGGCTTCATTATACCTGCTACAGCCAGTTGTTCATCATAGGATTTATTTTTCCATTGCAGCCTTCCTGAAACTGTGATAATGAGTTTATTTTATTACCTTAATATTTTCATAACACACAAGAACTTGCAAGTATGTAATTCAGGATGATTTCAGAACAGTGATTAAATTTGCAATTGTGTTTTAGAAGACAGGATCATAAGGTGTTTTTTGTACTGTTATAAGTAAATTTGTGACACAAGTCTTCATTTCCACATCATAACTGTATTGAGAGTGACGTTGGAGATACCATTTAAATCAAAGTAGTCTATAATGCTGAAATTCAAATCTTAGATGTCGGCTATGATGTCGGGCTCCTAGCATTACTTTACATATGCTATGGTAAATTAACCTGTAGATTGAATTCCTGGATCTACCCCAGTTTTGTATTTTTTTGACTTTTAATAGTGAAACTATCTATAGCTGCTAAACTGTTATTTCTATGGAAGAAGTAACTCTGCAAGTTCTGTTACATTTTGTTCCTTTTATTGGCACACTAGTCACTGAAGCTAGCATTTGAGAGAGCCACACTTGGCTCATGCACTCATCTGTAATCAGGAAGATAATGAGGTACCTTCAAATGCTTTTCTTTCTTTACCGTTCTTACACGATGGAAGTTGATCGATAGAGAATTCTATAGCAAGCCGAGCTGGTTTTGTAATTATAATGGCTACCAGTTGAATCAGGTAAAAATAATTCACTGCAATTGCTTATGTATTGTGATTATTTCTAAGAATTCTGCTTCACAAAATGTCTCTTCACATGAATGTAATTTAAAGGAAGTATCACAAAGCATTTTGTAGTATAAAATGGGTTTCTTTTGCATGTGGGTGCCAGCTGAATGCCATAATGAAACATTCAATAATTGCCCACAACTGGGGAAACCCTGGTGGTCCCACTGGGATCAATTACAAAGTTCGGGTCATTTGCAGATGAATGGCTGAGTAAGTAGTTAATCAGGCATGTGCACTAATAGTAAGAGACCTCTGCCTCTCATAGGTGACTGAGGGCATATAGTGAGTCTTGTCCCACTTGAATAGTTCTTCCATTAAAATGACTGTATTAGACTCCTCTAAGCTTGTTTTCTCTTACATCAATATCCATTGTGTTTCCCTTGACTTTAATGACCTTACAATTGATCTATTCTGTCTTTGATATTGGCCAGCTGACCAGGGGTGGGGGAGTCTGTGTTCAACTGCAGTCGCTTACTTATTGGGTTTGCTTGCTGATAATTTCCTTAGATTTATTGTTACTAATTTTTATAGACTTATTTTAAGTTAGAAAATCAGTAACAGGGTGCAATGTCAAACCTCTACCAGAAAAAAGGAGAAAAATAGGAAAAAAAGAAAGGTGAAGTTGAGTTCATATGAGCTGTAAAAGGCAAAATATAAACCGTGACCCTACATAAGTAGCGATATAATTTTTAAAAAGCTTCTCAACAGAAGTTGCCATTTTAGGTTTTGTATTATTTTTGATGCTGCCAGATTAATTTCTTTCCCAGACTCTCAGAGGTGCTGAATTAGGTCTGTTTAGCCTACAGAAAATTTAGACAAAGTTACTAATCTGATCATCCATTTAATCACTCCAAAAGGTAGATAAATGACATAGGTATTCAGTGCATATTTGTGGTGATTCACTTTGCAATTATATCCTCCTTAGGCTAAGGTACTGGAATATTTGTTTACCTGCAAGCTTTTGTCATCTTTGCTTCTTTCACCTACCCTAAGTACCATTTTAACTGACATAGGGCATAATAATTCTTGAATAAAAAAAATCTTACATTTTTACTCTTAAAAACTAACTTTAAGTTTGCATATTGTTTATTGCCTAAAATATTGTGGGAGATACTCAATGGAAGTATTGCAATAGCTGAATAGCTTGCTGAACTGTGATTTTCTAGGCTTGAATGACTGTTGCTTCACCAGGTTTATTTCTGTAACGCACTTTTTAATTTTAACCCTTTGAGTTAAATTAATAATTTGGATATTTCATTTGATGTTTTTCTAACTAGTGACTTCCAAACATTCACAAATATACAGACTATGCTGGAGGACGATGCTTTGTTGAAGAAAACCAGTTATGTCTCAAGGGGATGAGGAGCAGAATTTTAATTCTTAAAGACCTAGTCATGAGCCTGAGTATACCAATCTAACTGAGTTCAGTGAGTCAGGGCTGAACTTTGTCAGTCAATTTAATTTTTAAACTTGAGACACAAAGGAATGAAGGCCTCTTCATATTCCACACTGGGCACACTGCGTGGATGATCCCACTTCAGGTCTTTCAGGTTTTCAACTCCACCACACCTGGTCACCATTTTGCCTTGTGAACTGATGCAGCAGCTTTAGTTGGTAAGCACTGTAATGTAGGAAAGCTGAGAAGTGCGTGCAATGATTTGGCTTTTTCTTATATTTTATGATTCAGCTCACCTGCCTCCTCTGTATTACTACTGTGTAATGCTCAGCAGAAATAAGGAACTCAGTGTGTTCAGTAGGGTAAATTTGACCTGAAATGCTGCCCCACTGTGTGTCAGGGAATAAATTGAATGTGGCTAATACTGTCTTCCAAACAGTTCACAGTTCCCTCTGATTTATGAGTGGAGATTTAAAACTATCCAATGAAACATTTCTCCCACACACTCTTGGCTTCTGCCGATCCTTCAGAGTCACTTTGCTGAATTCTAATATACTTAGGTATGAGTTGGGGCCGCGTAAGATGCATAAACATTCTGTTGTGACTGCTTATGATTACCTTACAGAAGACAAAGTATTTTATGCATATTCTCCAGGGTTCCTTAAAATGTGCTGATCAGGAAATACGCATGCCTGTAAGCCAATTCTGTAGAACAATTGTGAAATAAAAACACCATAGAACACAAGGCAGACTTGTTGTAGGACTGGGGCTTTAGAGTTTTCAAAAGCATCTATAGAGTATTTTGGAAAACACATTCCGTTGAGAGTCAAAGGGATTTAACTCTTCAGCCATTTTGAAAAACCTTCTCCTAAATGAATAAATAGAAGGAAACTACAACAAATCAGTGTATTCATTCACAGAGAAACAAAGCAAGTTCAGGAAATACGTAGGCTTCACCCAACAGCAAGCAAAACAACCTGAAAATTCGCAGTTGATGGAAGAAACAAAATTGCTCCCAAGGTTTTTTTATTTATTTTGGTTTGGTTTTGTTGGGTTTTTTTTTAGTACATGTTTTTGCTGTTTGTTTTTTTTTATGAATACCTATCCTAACCAGTGGGTAAAGGTTGGATTGATCCTAGGTGTAGCTGCTGTGACTTCAGAGGTTCAAATTTTACTCCTGTTTTAGGAAAATAGATTTAGGGCTGGCTGGAGTATATAAATCTCTGTTATCCTTCAGCGGATGTTGTCTCCTTCAGCTGCCTTTCATTTAAAAACTATATAACACTGGTTTATATCCAGAACAACCATATAAATTACGTACTTGGGAAGATGATGTTTGCATAGCCTGATGTTTGCCTGCAAGTGCTATCTAACTCAGATCATTTGTAGTCTGATAGGTATGTACCTTAAATTCAAGTGTATAGGATGAAGCCAGAAATCCCAGTGCAATAACAGTTCACAATATGCACCAGCTACATTTATCAAAAGTACTTTCAGCTGAGATGATGTTTCTGTTACTGTGTTCAGTGCTGAAGAAATAGTATGCTCATCACTATGAGTTCAGATACTAATGGCAGTGTAGGTGTGGACATCCTTCCTTTATATATAGTTGCTACAGCTGGTAATTCTTCCCCAGTGCAGATGGCTAAACCAATGGAAGTATATTATACATGTTCTTGGATTATTTTAAAAACAAACCAGACATTTTTTATTGTTTTTATTCCAGAACTCTCTGAAGAAAACCTGAGATTTAAAGAAGTATCTTGGTTTCTCTTTACATGCTTTTTGAAACTGTACTATGTAATTACTTCACATGTTCAAATTTTGTCTCCGATGCAAAGGGTTTCATTTATTTTTCAATAAAGGGCAAGATTTCCATGGATAAGTAGATGCGAAATATGGAAAAACATGTCATTCTCTCTGCATAGACTGGTGAAAGGCAATGTTTGGACTTATTTTTTGCCATCTGCACAAACATGTCTTTGTAACTCTTGTGGTAAATAATCACAACATGTAGATGACAGTTAGTTTTGTTGGAAGCAAGTCCAGTCAAAATTATAAGAATATAGAGGTCTCCAGGGTATTATTTTTTTTGCATGGGTGTGATGTGACATCATAAGAGATCAAAAAACTGATTGTCATGACAGCTATTAGCAAAATTTGAGGCATATTTTGTGGTCTTCTCTCTTCCTCACTAATGTTTGAATTATTTCTGCTATCTTCTGCTAGAAAGAGGGATTGTTTTCTCTAGTGCTCTGATACATTCATAATTATTTAGATCATTTAATAGAAAAATAAATAAGCACACACACTCCAATTAAATTAAATTAGACAACCCCCCAGCAGTCCCTGAATCCTAAACATCTACAGAGCCAGATGAGGAAATGAAGCAGAAGATGGGTCTTTCCACCTTTGCAGTCAGTAAGCTACAAAAAGATACATCATATGGAACAGACCACTCGTTTTAACAACAACAACAACAACAACAAAAAAGAAATTTTTTTTATAAATTAAACGTATCCTACTCCTTACTTCCAGAATAAATAAAATTAATAGAATTGATTCCAAGGCCAGCAAATCTAGCAGTGTGCTCAATGGGGAGCTCTGACACTGCGCAGCCCTCCCACAATGAAGAATAAAAGACAGTGACAGGGATGGAACAGGGTTCTTGTTATGTACTTGTTGGTGCTTTCCCAGGCATTTACTGCTGAAAAAGCTATCCACCTCCTTTTGAATTTTAGGACAGGGTACCTGGCTGTAAAACATGAAATAAAATAGGGCAATTGCTGTCAGAGACCAGTGGTAATGGGAAGAAAGGTATTTCTTTTCTAAAAATCATAAGAAGACAAGGATAAGGCACTTTTAACTCTTAAAATGGAGAAATTGTAGCAAGGCAGAGAAGTTCTTTAAGGCAAGTTGTAGTTGTTGTGGTTACTTTCAGCTGAAAATGGGATGTTCTGTGGCCTGGAGTTTGTAGAAGGTCTGTAGGAATTGCAACAAGAAAAATGGAGTGGAAAAAAGCAAAGGTGTCAATGCATCGTATCACCTATCTGAGCGAGAAAGCTGAGAGAAGATGAATGTTTTTTTGTGAGAGAGAGACTAGGACTGGACTGAAGACTTTCAGTCTGGCTCAAAGGGCTTATTTCAGTCTGAGTGAGTGAATAAGGGACTAGAGGGAGGGCATGATGTCCTGGTTTGAGAGGTTGGTTATGAACCTTTAGAAAGTGAAGAGACAACAGGAACAGAGATAGTCAGTTGGGAAAAGTTAGTTTCTGTTTAGCAGTCTATGAGCTTCCCTTGTGACTGGGAAAAAAAACATAGTAGTTCCTGTGCTAATTCAGATGGAATTTGTAGTTTAGGAAAAGTGAAAACTGGTCAGAGAACTGTTTAAAGCCACAGGGCTGAGCCACTTGACTGTCACAGAAGTCACTCTGTATGTGCTCCACAATTTTTATTCTATCTAAACTTTTACTACGCAAGAAAAAGGTTTCTTTAGGACCTGCAGAAGTATGTCTATGAAGTTTCAGTTTTCTACACTAAGATGCTTAACAAGGGAAAAAAGACCAAGGGAAATGACTGGGTTTTACAGTACTGGGGACAGATAAGTAGAGGAGCAAAATTCTGCATGTGCATGTGGCTGCCTGATTCCAGTGTAATACAAGTTTAAAATAATAGCTTTTCACTAAGGAGATGGACAACTTTTGCATGTGTGAGAGGCAAAGGCTTAAAAATGTGTTCTGGACAATTGATAGCACTGTATCTTGAAATGAGCTGTTTATGAATATGGTAGACACAGCAGAGGCATTAGCAGCACAAACCACCTTGCCTACATCTACCAGTATGCTTTTACATTGCTGTAGAAGTGACAACCTGCCTTGAGGCATGACAGCAGGGAGTCTCCAGTTCACTCTGCCACTGGCAGCTCCTCTGAGACTGCCAGAAAGATGCTAACTAGTGCCAGCTGCTAGTTCTGAGAGGCTTTTCAGATCAGGCACCCTACAGCCATCATAAGGGGAGTGGTTTACTTTCACAGTAGTAGTTGTCAGTATATTTTCCTTCATGTAGAGGGGATAAAACTCCATTAGTTATGCCAATAAAAAAGGGTTCAAGGAGTTACTTATCTAAAATTCGAAAGGAAGATTATCTGAATTACTGTCTGAGAATGGAGGCACACTGAATTAAAGACAAAGGTACATGCCTGTGTATGTCAGACCTTTGACTTTCTAATCCTACCCAATTGCTGCAGTCAAGATCATAGAGATTATTTTTGTGAGCTATTGCTCAGTAAAAAGCAAAACAGATCAACCATAGTTTGTGGAATTAGATCAGCCCTGTCCTGAGGCATCAAGCACAAACTACAAAGCTTCTGGCAAAACCAGGAAATATAACCAGCTTGTCCTCCTTAAATCTAAGTGAGGAAAGTGCATCTGATGTAACCAAAAAATAAGAAGTGACTTGTTTTAAAAGAAAATAGCACCAATCTGTCATTCTGGAGCTATGTTGGGTTTTTTTATTGTGGTGGGGTTTTTTTTTGGTTGTTTTTTGTTTGTTTGGATTTTTTTCAGTGCAGATTTGCTGTAGGGATCGCAGTGGTCAGTGATATAGAAAAACTATTGAGTCCATTCCCCTGTGCTCATGGACGTAATCCGCTGATGCAAATACATGGTTTATTAAGCTTGCGATGTACTTGCTGTGGGAATCAGACCTCTAATAACATTATCCCTGGAGCTCTGGAGGAATGATGCTTCTTCTCTTTACAAGTGTGCTGTGGATGGTTGTGCACCAATGCTGTACACTGGTAAAAGAAGTAGACCATGGAAGTAAACACAGAGCAGCAAGAAAGGCCATTTGAAAAAAAACCATGAGTGTTCAAGGTGTCTGCAGGCATTAAGTGCTTTTCAGATAGGTCAGTATTTGATGAGAAAACTGAGATATGTTGGCTTGGGACATGCTTAAATTCTTCCAGTAGAACCTGAATTTCAGATCCCATCCTAGTGCACTTCAGCCTAGAGGGGAAAGCTGTGTTGAATGCCACAGAAAGAAGTGTGAGCAGAAGGTAAAAAATTCTGCTGCTATTGGATTCTCCATCAAATAGCTCAGTAAAAGACCAAAAGCTTAGTTCTAGCAGCCCAGACTGAGTGCAGGGAAGCAACTTACAGAGCTGGGTAGCTTTATTGTATTTATTGGGGAATATAATTCAGTAAAACCTTTGCTGAGTTCTCTGCCCTCCTTTCTTCTCTGTGTGATGTGGCTTTTGGTCTACAGCTTAGCTGCTAACAGCAGAGTTGGAAACACAGCCATGTTGAACACATCTCTGCTTTTATCTGTCCCAGAATTTCCTTCCTCCTCAGCCTACTCCAAACTTTTGCAGCTGCTGTGACTGCCACATCTGTACCAGTAGATACAATGGTGGGAGCACTAGGATACATAAAGTGATGGGTTTAAGCTGCTGTGTTTGCATATTGCAGTACACATTGAGGTCCTGAGCTCCAAAACTTGGAGACAGCACAACTGTATAAATATCCAACTTGATTCACAAGAATGAGCTTGCGATACATGCCTTTTTTTTAGCTGAGCTGATGTTTCTTATCACGAGAGATTTGGTTCATCACAATAAAATTAATTCATCCTTCGCTTGCCTGCCAGATCCTCAGGGCTGCTTCACTTTTTTTCTATTGTAGGAGATGATGTCTTCACAAGTAGTTTTGTTCACTGCCTCTTGCTTTACAAGCTTTACAAGCTCAGTGTAACATAGAACAATATGGAAGAGAGGCCCTGAATTTGGGGCTATTTTTTTTCCTAAAATCTTGGTTGAGGTTTCTGGAAGGTGTAATTCAAATTCACTCAGGGTTTTGGTTTGATCTGCTGCCAGGATCCATAATTCAGGGAAGAAAACCCTAACCCTCAGAAAACAGTTGCTGGTGAGGATGTTAAGTTGGTTATTAAAAAATGAAGACAATCACCAATGATTTTTAAAAATAGTTATTATAAACACAGGTGAGTGAGTATATAGACAGATGAGTGAGTATATAGACAGTGCTAGAAACTTTGGATCTGAAATAGTATCCCTTTAAAGCTTTGATGTTCACCTTTTAGAACATTCGTTTCAGTCATTTTTCCTTTTCCAAAAATGAACATGAGAATAAATATCACATTAGTCATAGATACAAAGGCTGCCCCTAGCAAGTTAGCTCATTAAGCTTCCTTTTACCAGGCTCTGTGTTTATTTCGGAATTATAATCTCCATAATTTTGGTTTATATGTATGTTTGGAGTTTTTTTTAATGGTTGGAGAGTGTGTAGTTTTCTGCAACCATGAAATGCTTTGCTGTGTCATTTATCATCCTTTGCCTGATGAAAGCCTACACAATTATCTTTGTACTTGTGTTACACTCTAAAGTTTTATAATCCAGGTGTCTGTAGGCTACTGGAACTTGTGCAGTGGAGATGAACATTAGAGAAAATGCATCGTTTCTGAAAGCCTATCCTTGAAGTAACATACACTCCCTTACACAGAGTCACCTGTTTATTTTTGCATTGCTGTTCTCTTGCTTATAGCACCACCTAGAAGTTACTTTTGAATTGCAGATGCAGGTTGATCTCTGCATGTTTGTGTATTCTCTTCCATGACTAGTGGCAATTGCCCACTTTTGTGTGCCTTGTGAGAGCATCAGTGACTTCAGCCATAGCAATTAACTGCTTTTAAGGATACTGTGGCTCAGTGATTTTGTCTGTGTCTTGGCAACCACTGAACTTCATCCAGTTCTGAAGGTCAATTCAAGTCCCTGCATCACATTTATTCCTCAGCTCTGTATTTTTACTAATGAGGGAGGAGCCATGAAGGGAGTCTTCATTGGCACTAAGGGCAGTCCATATGCCAAAACTTCGTAAACATGTAAAAGGCAGTGGTGGAAGATCAAGCTCAAAGACAGCCACTACAGGCAACCGAAAGCAATCAGTGTTTCTTCATCAGGTGGAGCTTCGTGGTAAAACATTGAGGTTTTTTACTTCGAACTCAAGCTCTTTTCAGTCTAATGAGTTTGATTACTTAGGCCTCGCAAGAGTGAAATTATTTGCAGTCTGACAGAGAAACTCTTCATCCAGGACTGTACTGATAGGACAAGGGATAATGGGTTTAAACTTAAACAGGGGAAGTTTAGATTAGATACAAGGAAGAAGTTCTTTACTGTGAGGGTGGTGAGGCACTGGAATGGTTTGCCCAGGGAAGTGGTAAATGCTTCATCCCTGTCAGTGTTCAAGTCCAGCTCGTACAGAGCCTTGGATAACATGGTTTAGTGCAAGGTGTCCCCCATGGCAGGGGATTGGAACTGGATGATCTTAAAACCCTTCCCAACCCAAACCATTCTGTGATTCTATGGTTTTATGACAAGAGGTAATGGCCTCAAGCTGTGCCCAGGGAGGTTTAGACTGAATATTAAGAAAACCTTAATCAAAAGGGTAGTCAGGCATTGGAACAGGCTGCCCAGGGCAGTGGTGAAATCACTGTCCCTGGGATTGTTCAAAACCATGTATATGAGGCCCTTAGTGACATGGTTTAATGGTGGACTTGGCAGTCCTGAGGTAACATTTGGACTTGATGATTTTAAAGGTCTTTTCCCACCTAGTTGATTCGATGATAACTGTACTGCATGCCCCAAATATCAGTAATGGCTTTGGTGGAGTTTTTTCTTCCCTTTTTCAGAGCACAGTATTCCTCATGTACTTTCATGGCACTATGTGCAGTTCAGCAAATGTTTATCTGTAGCTCTACTGTCAGTTAATCCCTCTCCCCAGTGTAGCTGACAAATTTTTACCCTGGTGAAAATTGTGATGATACCCTTTATTCTCTCATTTCTGATAAAAAAAGGATAGTATTTGTACTTACAAAAAATAAAGGACACTTACCAATACGCTTTACAGCTATTGAAACAGCTCACACAGTGCTGTTGCAGCTGGTGTAACAATAAAGATGGAGCCTGGGTTCATACAGATTCTTTTTCCTGTTGTTAAGCAGAAGAGGGAGGAGATTATTCTGTTCCATTTGAGGAAAGTATTGTTTAAATTGAAAAACTTTCAGTAAGCCCCTTAGTTAAACCTAATTTATCCCCTAGTTAAACCTAAATTTATCCTATTTGAGCTTTATTTATGGCTTGTTAATGTATATTCATCTAAATTGCCCATAATACAGTCCCATTCTTACTGGTTTGATATGGCTGACAAGGCAATAAGTCAAAGAAAATACCTGGTGTGAATACTCCCAGAAAAGCATAGGCAAAATAAAAATAACCCAAAATAAAAGAGTATTCTTAGCAAGAGAGCACATACCTTTTCCATGTAAAAGGCATCATTCATTTCCCAAGTGAGTTTCTATTGGAAGTGGGTAGTTTATCAAAAGGACTTTTCTGCTTGAGAGTAGTCCTACTTCACCACATAGACATGAACTTCCTGACGGAGTTACTGACTCCTACTCTTAAAATTAAAAAGCACCAGATTTTGTTGAGCTGCAGTTCTGCAGACACTTTTATTTTACATCTCATTCCCTAATTTAATTTTTCTTTAATTGCCAATTACTTTTGCATGAGGGCAGGATCAATATTTGAAAATTCATAGCCTCCTGCTGCTTCTTCCCTGAGTGAAGTTATAATCAACTTGTGACATCAGAGATTGCTGATGTAGAGGTGGTTACATCATAGGGATGTGGTTTTGGGTCAGGAGAATAAGCAGCAGGAGCAGAAGAAATGTTAATTATACAGGTTTCCTATTAGCTACTGTAGTAAAACAGCTGAAAAGACACCTCATAGTCTCAGGAGAGAAGCAAAATTTTTTCTAAACTGAGAGTAGCTCTAGTGTTTTGCTTGTCGTGTCAGATTGTCATGGGTTCAGCAGTAGCAGCCATTTTTCTCCTTCTCGGTAGCTGGTGCAGTGCTGTGGTTTTGACTTTCGGCCTGGGAACAGCGCTGGTAACACCAATGTTTTTAGTTATGGCCTAGTGATGTTTGGTCTGGCCAAGGACTTTTGGAGCCTCATGCTCTTCCAGGGAGGAGGGGGAGCCGGGAGGAAGCAG
>JANRGW010020286.1:0-20753 GCA_024733675.1 Psilopsiagon aymara | reverse complement strand
CTCCAAGTGAGGTCTCACGAGAGCAGAGTAGAGGGGCAGGATCACCTCCCTCGACCTGCTGGTCACGCTCCTTTTGACACAGCCCAGGACACGGTTGGCTTTCTGAGCTGTAATAGCTCACGCTGCCGGCTCATGATCATTTTTTCATCAACCAACACCTATGTAATTTTGAGACATACATGTTAATCTTTTAAAGGCTGTATTTTGCAGTAAAGCTGGTGGTTTTGAGTAAGTACAGTGAAGTTAAATCGTTTGGGGAATATCATAGATATTAATTAGGAATGTTAATCACAAGCTTACAGATTAGTACAGCAGTTACGAACTTGTTAACTCTGCTTTCCCCTGATTAAAAAACAAAACAAACAAAAAACTTTAAAACCCTGCAGTTGACAACGTAAATGTCTATTGAAGGAATGCAGTGACATTTGTTAGAAGTGTCACGTTCTCCATCCTTCATAGTCCTAAAAGAAAATAAAAGCTGTATCTTTGTATCTTGCCATCTCAGTTGCTGATTTGTCAGTGACACAATAAGCACAGTGATGTCTTGTCACCTTTTTTCCCCTTCCATTTTGTATAAGGATATTTTAAAAGTTATGTTTGAATAGCATTGCATACCTTGTACAGTATTGGATTGAGGAGAAAATTTGTAAATTTTACTGCTGGTGGCTTTTTGTTTGCTTGTTTTTTTGGAAATGGTTGGGTTTTTTTTCCAAGCATGTTTCAGGCCAGTGATTCTGTCACTTAAAGAACGAGCATGTGACTGACAGGATACTACTTGGGAAGTGATGTGCAGTCTCAGATTAATATGACATTTTATGAGCAGCTTGATTGTTTTCATTACTGGGATTCATACTTTTATTTCTGTGTGCTGAGGAATAAGTGAGCAAGGCAGCTGTGGGAAATAGAAAAGCTGTCAGGATGAAGTTGATAGGACAGCCTTGAAATTATGTCATTGTGTCTAATAAGACATTATGGCTGTTATCTTTAAACCCTTTAAATACAAAAATGTGAGAGAGCAGCTTGTTTCATTGTTTCAAGCTATGTGATTTGATAGGGTTTGTAATAGGTTCATCTGAGATATTCAGGAAAACTTGAAACAAAATTTTAAGAATCTCATTTCTAAGTTGCACATTCTGGCCATTTTTGTTAATTCACAATTAGGGCTATTGTATTACTAGTGACAGTGGGAGATAGGAGTGCTAAGGCTTTGCTATCCATTTGTTTTTTTTCTAACGTCAGCAGCAATTTAATGGAAGATCATGGTTTTAATGTCAATATTTTGAGGCAGCCCATTGCACTTCTCATTACAAACCATGCTCTTTTTCACTTTCAGGCTTAAATACTCTATTTGTGTTGCTTCAGTGTTACAAGCTTCATTTGTCATGGCAGCACAGCAGTTCTCACTCTTGCATGTCTAAGAATTGAAGCACACATGTGCCTTTCAGTCATTCATGACTCTGATTCCCCTATCTAGTTCTCTAAGGGACCCTTCTGTGTGAAAACTTAAAAAGATTCACATGCCAGAGGTTCACAATATTGTCTCATGTACTGACAGCTTGGTAATTGGTCAACATTCACTCATTAGGTAGTTTTCATAATCCGTCAAGTAGAACTAGAAGTGATCATAAAATAGATGAATTCTTACTATAAATGAACTAACATCTGATAAGGAAATCTCCCTCCATAATCTAAAGCTGTATATGAAGGCTTTGCTTGGCTGCAGTTAGTTAAACTCCGTTGGCTGGCTCTGTTGAGTGAAAGCAATAGGAACAGGCCTTGTCACCTTTGGATATGCCAACCACAGACCTCAGTTCAAAGATATATCCCTGTGTTTTAATATAGATACTCTATAATTGCACCTCTGATGCACTCAATGCAGGTTTCAGAGTGGGTTTCTGACAGCTAGGGAAAAATTAGGTTGTTATTAGGTGTCTACAACTTTGAAAGACTTGTGTGATTTCAGTAAGAAGGTAAATGGTGGTTTAAATTAAATACATGCATAAGCAATTAAATCATAATGAACAGTTAATGGTGATTTACCTTACAGTGAATAAGGAAAAATGTTCAGCTGCATCAACATAGCATTAAGGAGATTTTGCAAAAAAAACTATGCTTATAGAAGAAATACAGTGTTTGAGACCCCAAGCACTGCTTTTTTTCTTTTTTATTAGGAATTAGTATAACACTGGTACAACTTATAGCACTTTATCAACAGCAGATATCTTCTATTAAGATCTAAACTTAATTATCATTTCAGTTGCAGCAAGACTCATCAGTGTGATGTCCTTACTAACATGAATAGTATATAAATCTCTTCCAGTGTTTTGAAATCTGTTAAAAAAAAAATCAACTGAAAATACAGCATTCCATCGTGGAAGTGAACCCTATTTATTTGATTGTAACTTACTGAGAAAGGCATCTTATGAAGAAAGGTTTTTACATCTTTCTTGTCCTTCAGGGCAAATATTGAAGTAATTGGGTAGTGCTCTCTTTCTCCAGAATTTGTACTAGTAGCAAGGAAGCCCCCCAAACTGTTGTGGAGTGAAGCCTTTTTCCTTTTCAAAAAACATGTGGGTTGGTGGGACAATGGCTGCTAAAGCTTCCCTTGGCAGTTGCAGTACTGCAGGAGTTTACTAGCAACAAGGAGAGTGACAAAAGGGAAATTTGCATAATAAATCAGTCTCCATTTGTAATTAGATAGTTCACGGTATATTTACTTCTATATTTACTGACCAACTACTGTATCATCCAATTTTCACAAAGCTTTACTCCCCAGCAGGTTGATTCTATCCTCTGCAGCACTGTTGAATGTGAAATTCTGGCAGATGGTACCAGATGCAGCAAGCAGGATAAGCAGACAAAAATTGTTTGTCTTATGGTGGCTGACAGTAGATCTAGATCTAGTAAGGCAACTGTGGGAAGATATTTTTGTTTGGTTTGCTATGGTGAATTCTCCCATCTTATCATACAGCTGTACCAGGTACTTGTAGTACAGAATTGGGTGAATACTCTTTCTGACTGAAAATTAAATGAATTAAAATGAAATGTTAATTGCTCACAAGCTGGTTTTATCATGGAGTTAGAGCCATTACAGATTTATTCAGGGAGATCAAAGGGCAATGTAAACCTCTTAGCAAGTTATATCTTCTGTTCTTATATAAGTCTATTGTGGGACACTTCAGGTGCCAACATAGCTAATGTCTCACTAGATGTGAAAAAAGAATCGTGATCCTGGGAAAAAATTGTTATATAAAGCTGGCAGGTTAATCAAAGGAGAGCAACAAGTAATTACAATGATAGTAGCTACAAATCTAGTGAAAGAGAAACACTTTAAGTAGAGATCGTGCCAGCATGTGTGTAGTATTGATAGGGGTCATACATTCATAGGGCCAAACATTCATATCCTGTATGTGCAATGTGGTGACAATTCTCTGTTCAATCCCTTGTATGTAGCACAAACAAATTTTGAATATGGTATCTGATCATGTCAAGGGATTTCTTAGGCTTTGGAGGACAGAACTATTATTTCTGTCAAAATTGGAAGGGAAAAAGTAGAACACATTGAGGTACTGATACCTAATTAGCAGATAAGCATCTCACCTCTGGAGTTGTCTGTAAAGGAAAGACCTGATTGATAGCAGCTATTAACACCTTTATGACTTGAAGATGAGTGCTTGGAAAGCTTGGGTTTCTTTCCCAATGTGTTATTCCATCCACTTTCATCCAGATTGTGCTTTGTTTACATCTTCTAGTAGAGGAACTCCCATAGCTCAGTTCTGTTCATTACTTCAGTGTTTTTACAGTGGTGGTTTACTGGAAGAGAAGAAACAAAAGAATTACTTTGAGAGAAATAAGGAAACAAAATCGTGTCAATAGGGTTGTACAACAAGCTCTTAGAATGGCAGAGCTTTTGGCAGAGAATGGAAGAAAAAGCATCAGCATGTGAAGGTAAAAGAGAATTACATGTGATGTCTGGTAAGAAGGAGTAACAGAAATAATATCCTAAAATGGAGGCCTGGGAATGGCACCAGGAGAGTTTGTAAGAAAAATACCAAATACAAGGAACATCTCATATGTACAATAAATTAGGCCAAGAGAAGCATGCCTTTTCTCTTTTTCTTCCCCAGTACACCTATGTAAACATAATACAGAAACATATATTTTTTACTTAAACTGTGTCATATATGTTGTCATGCCTTAAATTAATTGTGGCCACTTCTGAAAATTTGTTTCTTCTTTGCTGGACAACCTTTTAATCTAATAGGTGCATGGACATTGTAAAGGTTCCAAATGGCAGGCTCTTTATAGAAGTAGTGTACAAGCCTGGGCAAAGGAGTAAATGGCTGCCTCCATTTTATAGCTCCATTTTCCTTACCACACTTGGGTGAAGAATTACATTATTGAACTCAGTTTCTTCTGCATATTCATTGTTCACCATCATGAAATATGTTCTCTTCTGATTTTAACCGGTTGTTTTCATCGTTATTTGATTCTGCAGTTATGCACCTTTGCCAAGAAAGTGTGAAACTCTTCCCCTCCCTTGCTTAAGCTCCATTTAGTTGCTTAAGCTTCTTTTAGTTCTCATGTATTCTTTCTAAGTCTTTTGGGCCCCTTGAGGTGTAGGATCCAGCTGTAGCACGTAGGCTTTTTTCTGCTTTTAAGTGTAGTCCAATACCCCAAGACTTCCTCCTCTTCAGGCAAGCTTGGCTGGCCAGCTTTTCCGTCTTCCCACTGTTTCACCAAGCTTCCACTTGAATGGGTAACCTTCAGGGTTTGGTGAGTCTCCATTTTATAGGAGATGTGTAAAAGAATCTTGAGACCACATGCCTGGCTCAGGTGTTCAATGGTGCAGTGAGTTCATCTCCTCTGTTGGCTTCGTTGCATTGTACCGAGTCTGATTTTCTAATTAGCAAGACCAAATTCATGGTTCCCAGGCAACTTTTATTTCTACTCCCTTTTTTATTTGGATTATGATGCTGCCTTTTGGTGTTATGATCACATGGTGTCATATGAATTGCATAGAATGCACAGTAGTCATTGAATTTGGTCCATTACTTCTTTATCAGCATGTGATTTCCAGACTATTTCTAATGAACATCAGCCAAATCTGCATTCAGACGTTTTTCACAGGTACTCAGGAAGTAGTGGAAAATAACTGATCTAAAACCAGGAATCTGAGGCACGGGGAACTGATAACTAAAATTTACATAAGTGCCTTTGCTCATTGCTATGGGTATGTATTAGCATGAATACTTTCATATATGTGGCTAACACCTGCTTTTTTCAGAATTTATTTTTATATGTAGATGGAGTAATATTTTATAAATTGAAAGATAATTTAATAAATGTTAGTCCCTATTGAGTTCTTAAAAAACTAAGTGCATAAATGGTATTATTTCCTTACAGAAATAGAAATGAGTCACAATGGCATTTGGCAAGGAATCAGTCGTTCAGAAAGGAGGAAACTTTAGTCTGCTGAGTTGGTGAAAAATAACATGGTTGGTTTTATTCATCTCTTAAACCTCGGTGTTATCTGAATAAGGTCTTAAACCTCAGTGTTATCTGAATAAGGTCTTTAATACTTAAAAATCTTAATGACACTCAGCATCATTTTGCTCTGCTGCTGTTTTTACTTAGGGAAGGGAAAGGTCAGCAGAAAATCCTAAATGAGGCTGTTGTTTTGACTCAGTCCTGAAGTGTTGTTCGTGGTGAGGGCTAGGTAACTTTTCAAGATTTGATTTTGGCTCTCTAGTATAATTAAGCAATATTAGGTAACCAAGCGGTCTTTATTGGTTTTGTTTTTCTGGGCAAAGCTGTGTGAGGTGAGTGCTGTGTGTTTTAAGAAGCTAGGTGATAAAAATGACATTTTTTTTAAATCATTTATGTCCAGCTATTCTTTGTGAAAAAAAAAAAAAAAAGCTTTTGTTTTTGTTTTTTTAAATATTTGCCACTTTAAATGTTGCCGTTCAATCCTTTCTCACTTAGGATTTGAGAAACTGGAATGTTCTCAAATCCTATGTTTGAATGTATTCTATAAATCAACTGTTTATAGCAGTTCAATTATAGCTGTAGTTGCTCTTGCTGCATCTAACTAATTACTTGTGTTGTAATTGTTGCATGGAAAAGAAATATTTGAGGAGAGAAGTCCACTATTGTGTTTGTAGGTTTTCTGCACAAGTTCTTTGTGTTGGAAGATCTGTCACACATGCTATTCAGTCTGATGGATCAACTCCATTCTTGCATTAAGGTGACCGAATCTGCATACCATGTGAGAGGGGGAGCAGGGCCATCCATAATGTTCAGCACACAAGCTTTGAACAGCAAAGCATTCAACTGTTGAAGTAGAATATTAGGTCTCTGAGGGGGTAATGTATCCATTTTGCTTCTCTCATAATGTATTATATATAACTGCCTGAAGTAAATGGGGAAGTTGTACTTTGTTTATCTTTCAGCTATTTAAAAAAGTAGAGACAGTTAGAATTGTTGCCCATTTTCAAAACTGTACTAAAAATGTTTTATTTGCGAGCAGCCACTGGAATGGAGATACGGGAATGTGTATGTCTCATATACAAAGGAGACCCTGTTTTTCTCTGTCAGGAATTTGTATTCAAAGACATAGCCTTAGCTAGAATATTCATCTTATGAGTAATTCCTCCCTCCCTGGAAATTCTGAACTGAGGTGGTGAAAGGTCAATTTCTAGAAAGTTATTCTTCTTGTGTTGACAACATCTGAAGATGTTCCTGACAAATGAAGTGTAGCGTTTATTTTCAAATACTGTTCTGCTCAGAATTCTCTGAAATATTTGATTTCCCTTGCAATACTGGCTTTAACCTTAAATCAGGTGCTGAAATCTGAAAACTCTGGCAAGCTTCCTCAGCAGAGAGTGGACAAGTTTTTTGGGGGAGAACTGGGGCTAGTAGCTTTAGGACATTTCGTCATTATTAATACATATTGGAAAACATATTAGCAATGAATTTATGCTATTGCACTTCTGCGGTCAAGTAATTTTAGTGGTTATTGTGAATGTATTTAGCATTCAGAAAGCTAGAAGTCCATCCATTCTGACACCATTCAAGATGGAGTTCTCATATATTTTTTTGATTTTGCCAATTTCCAACTTTCTAGACATAGGCAAGTGTTCTCTAATGAAAGACAACATATTAGTGATGACATTCTGCAGACAGAGCTGTTCCTTGTGATAACTGCTGAGCAATTGTAATATGGAAGATAAATTCTAAATTGTTATATTCACCTGGTCCTGTGAAAGTTCCTACAATTTGATGTGATCTGAGTTTGGCCATTTAGGTAAAACTAATGTCACTTACATTTTGCTGAATTTGTTAAAGCGAATGCAGTCTGCCTCGTTTCTTCTCCTGAAATTCTAATGCAATGTGAGAACATAGGGTTAAATTAAGTTTGATAGGCTTCTTTAAAGGATAGCTGTATTCTCATAGAGTGATAGCATTGGGGTTTACACCATCTTTAAAATTCTGTATCACAAGAGAAAATCTAAACATCAGTAAACATTTTAAGTATCAAGTGCTGTATACAAAGGCTAGTCCACATGTTCAGTAAGATGATCCTTGCCTGTTGGATATTTATTTGCAGGAGCATAGGCAATCCTGTCAGACTTGCAAAAGTCATTTTTCCCCCTCTAAAACTACCCATGATGATCATTATGCTTTTTAAGTGTGCTGTAAATCTGGGGCTCACAATTTTTCTGTCATTGGGATTGCAGAGGGATAGCTTCCCTGCCTGTTTACCCACAGCTTCCCTGCATGTGGAATACCATTAAATAACTACTTAGAAAGGATGGACTGGACCCAACAGGCATGGCTTAACAAGTTGTTATTTATGGAAAGTAATCCAGCAGTGCAGTTTTCTTGTGAATCTGCCTATGTGCCAATAAAATGGGACAATTTCCAGAGCAACCTAACTCTGCTCATATGTTCATGAGCGTAGAGATGCTAAACTGCCACAGTGATGTTTGCAGCTGAGGCTTTACACAGATGTAAAAATGTATACAAAAGTTTAAAAGCTACTTTTGCAAATCTGATTACTGAAAGACAGAAGGAGAAGACATTTTCATTGTAGTTTTTCAGGTGTCATTGGGTTTGCAGGTTTTGTTTTAGTTTGCAGTGGCACTGCAACAATGGTACATAAAATGGTTAAAATTTTATTAGAAACATTGATTGTTTCAGTCTGCAGATTTATGACCTGTACATGAATCCTCTTAAAAGCTGATGACTGGGAAAAGATTTTGGGGAGGGGGTTGTTTGATTTTGGTTTGGAGTTGGCATTTTTTGGCTTGGTGGTGGTTTGGGGTTTGAGGGGTTTTTTTATTTTTATTGAATAAGAAAGAGCAGGTGGATTATTTCTTCTGCATTCACAGAGAGGTCCCTTTTTCTTGGTTTCACAAAACCACACTCAATTCAGGAAAGTAATTGCTGCCCCCTTATCTCACATGGCAAACTAAGTTCAACATCTGGAAAAGCTTAGGGACTCAGCGCATCAAATTATCCAGCTCAAACTGTTGTTTATTGCAGGCCATTTTGTCTTGTCATCTCCGTGACAGAATGTCAAAGCTTTTCTTTCTGTTGCCTTCAGCTTCCAGCATCTGCAGGGATCTGATATGCCACCTCTGCATTACACAGGGGGAAACTGCAGGCTGTGGTAACTTCTGGTACTGCATTGCAGTGGTGCCTTCTGTTAGAGTTCAGATTTCACCCTTCTCACTCACTAAGCCATTTTGGTGGGTTTCCTAAATCTTCTGATTTCCCATGTGGTGGGCTGTTGTTGTCTGTTTTACTAAAATGTTCCAAAGTGTGATGGCATGAAACTGCATTGCTTTGCTAGGCATGTACTAGCGTTACTTTCTCTCTCCACTTCCAGGTTTGCATAGCGGTTTCCTTTAGATGACAGAAGCTTTTGTTCTAAAGTGTTCAGTTTTATTGTATTGCCTTATTCTACTTTTTTCATTTTTTTCTGGTGATAGTAATTGGAATGTCTGTTCAGTCATCCAATCAAGCTGAGAACCAGCAGCGGGAATCCACAGTGTTGAAATTTCAATACTGTTGTAGCTTTAACCTAATGGTGTATACCTATGGGTGCATGCACTTAAGAAAATAATTGACATGTGTATAGAATTTATCTATATGCATGTGACCATTTTTAGCCGTATAGCCCTCTCTAGCCGTCTCTGCGAATGGAACTTCTGCCATAAAAATGTCCAGAAATATAGACACAAATGCCTTCAAGCATCTACTGAGATCATAGGTTTCTCATTAAATCATCTTCTTCAGACTTCTGACTCACTCAGGCTCTGACTCAGCCTCCCTCCACCGGCCATGTCAGGAGGTTACTTACATCTTGAATGCTGGCACCTGAAAACAGTGTTTGTGCCTACAGTAAGTGTTAAACTGTTTTGCGTCCTTGCCCAGCAACTTGTCTGTTTTTTTTGTTGTGAAATACTGTAAGATGTTGAGTCTCAGAAAGGCACTTAATGGGTGATTTGTTTATTTTCTCTAGACTTCAATAATCTGTGGCTTGAGGGATATACCAAGTTGTTCTTGGTTATGCAGATAGGGACAGCATGGCTGAATTTGAAGTTTCCAGACTGATATGACTCTGTTTTATGTGGATATGTATAAATAGAATTCAGATGTAACCTGTGCTTGTTGCTGAGTGTTTCAGACAATTCCTTTACATAAAAGTAACTAAGAACTGTTTATAATGAATTTATTCTTCAGTGTTGATAGATTTAGAAATGTGTCATGTAGTTCTTACTGAGGTTATTAAAGGGACTCTTTCCAAGAGTGATATCTGTAATACACTCTACTGTACTGCAGTTATCTACTCAGAAGAGTAAAGTAAAATTAGATTTGGAAACTAGAATCTTAAGAATTACCTTAAAATTTCTCTGGCGGTATATGGTGTAACCGTAGAGCCTGATGTGCATAGTTTTTGAGTTTGTGTGCTCAGCACAAAACCAAAAGAGTTTCTGTTTCATTAAGGATCTTGATTTGCTGCACAACTTCAATTTGGAGATCTGAGCTCTGAGTTTAACATTAGAGGTTCTCTTACAAAATTCTGAGTTATTCCACCAGTATAACAGTTTCAGAGATGACAAAGATACGCTTCTTTCTGTATTTGCTATTTGTACAACTTCTTAGACATCACCAGTATGGGAAATACATTATAGAAAATAATTCAACAACTGTAACATTTTGTTTATTAATTCTCAGGCTCCATAAAATTAAAAAAAAAGATGTGAGAGCCCAGAGGAAGATTACATTTCACAGTTAAATGTGATTTGGCACTCCGAAAAGGAGCTAAGTAAATTTGGCATATACTAATAATTCTATTTTCTTTCTACATTCATTAAAATTAAACTTTGCCTTCCTATAGTGTGAAAATTTGAGGGGTATCGAACAATACCAGACAAAAGGTATAAATGATGAGCATGTTAACTTCTGATACTCATAAATATTTGATATTGTGAATAAGGGTTTCATTGTTCACGTGTCTCTGAGTGGAAGAGATTGCTGAGCTAGAAATTGTTTCCTGCCAAAGTTTGTATGGTAAGATTTGCTGCTTTTTTGTCTATTATGGATCCTTAGCAAAGAAGCCAATTCCAAAATTTAGTCAAAACAGCACACTAGCAACACATGAAATACTTTCCAACATATAAATCAAGAAAAAATAAACAGTATAATTTGTCATGTATGTCAAGAATATCAGGAGGTTAGGTGTCCCATAGCATATGCTCCTCTGCTTTAACTGAAAGAATTCATATAAGGAGTAAAATTTCCACCTAAAGTCCACTTTGTCACAGATCGTTGCCTGAAGCGTGTTTCTGCAGATGTTCAGTTTGCTACATCTAACTAATTATTTGTGTTTCAGTTGTTGCATGGAGAAGTAATATTTTGGAGGAGAAGTCCAATAACGTGTGCAGGTTTTTTGTGCAAGTCCTCTCTGTTGGAAGAGGGAACTGATCTGTCACACATGCTATCCAGTCTGATGGATCAGTTAACTCCATTCTTGCATTGTGACTGAATCTGCATAGCATGCGAGAGGGGGATCAAGGCCATCCATAATGTTCAGCACACAAAAACCTGATGTACTTGTTTTCCTTTTTCATGGCTTTCTACTATGTGGTGATCCTTTAAGGATAATGTACTTTTTTCCAGGCTTTTTTGTTTGTTTTCTTAGGGTGTTTTTTTGTTGGTGTTGTGTTTTTGTTTTTTGGTTGGTTTTTTTTTGTTCACTGGAGCTTGCATATGGTACATGAATTACTTTGAAGAGTGATTGGTCTTCTAGGACCATATCATAAATAAATGGAAATGATGAAGAATTACACATTCAGTGTGGGATTTAGAGTGCATGCCTCTGTGTGCATGTTTGTACATATATATAAGGCAAAGCAAATTCAAGTTATGGCTGATCAGTTGTACACACACATACACATACATCTTAGAGAAGAAGGTAGCAGGAACAAAAGTATTTTACATTTGTAAAAATGGTTATGGAGATTGTGATTATTAAGAAAACTCTGTAGTATATTGAGCATTGATGAAAGGTAGCATGATAAATAGCATCTGGCTAACAAGAGAAACCTCAAATTATTGTATGTGGTTTATGCCAGTATGTCAGTTTTCCACATACTAAGTGATAATTTAGAAAGGGAAAAGAGCAATTCACACATATACGTAAAATCTGAATCTAATCCAGAATATCACATTACTTTGCACAGCCACATGCTATGCATATAAAGTATTAGTGGTAATTTCCATCAATATAATCTGTGAAGAATTTCAGTTACCTTGCAGATTCAGCAAATTAAATTGTTGTGAGGATGATTGTACCTCTTTTGTTAAAAGCATCTATTTGTTTTAATTGAAAGTACCTACTCTAGCATTCTTAATATGCTTGGCATGGTTTTCTAAGGAACAAATTCTGTTCATTTCAGTTGCTTTATTTCTGAAATCTGAGCCTGAGGACGTATGCTCTTCACAGGCTTTAATTCTTTGTGAGAATGACAGGGGTTCGTCCAACTTTGATCTCCAAGGTTCCAAGCAGTTTGAAACCAGCTGCTGCTGGGTTCTATTAAAGGCACAGGGGTTGGATCAATCCAGTGAAATATATGTTGACTTGGAAGAGAGCTTATCAGCTCTCATTAGGATTTTAAGGTTAAAGATGAGGGTGAACTGTGAACATAAACTGACAGGGACATGTCTTGTTTAGACACAGGCTGAAGTGAAATGTGTGGGTATGGATCAAGAAATGTAGAAAGGTTTATGTTGGCCTTATTATTACAACTAAATGATCTTTGAATTCAGTCTCCCTGAAGTTATGTGTAAGCTTGATCATTAAGAAATGCAATTAAGAGAGAAATCAGGCAATCCTAAGTAATTTATTTATTTGTTAACATGTCCCTTTTTCTACTTCAAAGTGTTTGGGCTGGGTTTTTTTTTCCCCAGTGCCTTCAAAGTAAATGGATTTTTTAGTATAATTTCTGCTGCATATCAGATACTCTGAAAATGTTTTTAGTTATTGTGGTTCGATATTAAATACATTAAAAGGACTGATATTAAAAGATAGGAAAGAACTTCTCTGTTTATCTTCAGAAGGCTTGCAGGGACACAGGGTTTTGGGTAGTGAGACACAGAAGTAATTCAATATTTCAGGATGGCAAGCTACTGTATGATTCTGTTGCATACGGAGCAAATGTCTATGGATGTAGAGATTTCTTGTGCTTAGCACACCTATGGAGTCAAAAGCTTGGGAAGCTGTATGTGGGCTGTCTTTCTTAAGTCTTAGACATTTGTTCTCAGCCTGTGTCTCATCTTTTCTGTCTTTTAGATAAGAAATATGGCAGCATAGTATCGATACTGGCTAGTGCTAAGGCATTTTTAGGTAAAGGAATTGCAAGCAGGCAGAAGTTCCAAAATATTCCTTTGTTTACTTGTCTTCTGGGGTAGTTTGTGAATGCAGACATGGCAGGAGTAAACAAAACTAATTGCATGTTAAATAACTTTTCAAGAGTCACTGCAGTCTTTGCCAAGAAAGGATCACTGTTAGCTACTCCCTAAATTATAAAAATATATATCTTGCGGATACAGGTAGTTGTCTCTAGGCAGAGTACTTTGTGTTGAAGGTAACTCTTACAAATTATTTCAGTAACATTTCAGTGAATCCAAAGTGCAACTCCAGCTGCTAAGAAGGTTTCATTGTCTGAGTGCTGGCTAATGTCAGGTTAAAAAATACTAGACTGGATCTTCCCTTTACCCCTGAAATCCAGAAAGTTGACTTTTGCAGCTGCAGATGAGCAAATTACCATTAGAAATGCCAGAATATGTATTTCTTCCACTACTACACTTATAATAGTCTGAGCAGCTGAATGAATATGTGATCTAAAAGTTGGAGTAGTTTGCTTGATTGACATCTTATAAAGCTCCTGTCATCCAACAATATATTCATAGCACATTAGAGAATATGAACCAGTACTGCCTGAAAAACTGTATGTGTAATGCAAGTGCAGAACAAGCCTCATTTATGATTATTTCTTTGAAAGATAAGGTTAAAAGAAAAGCATTGATGTTAAAGGATCAGCCATTAAAGATGAGCACATAGCACCAACTTCCCATCTCATTGCTGCTTTATACTTGCCAAACTTTCTCCTATATATAAGCCAAAAAAATGCTCGTTATTTTTACATGATGGTATAAGGTTTTTTTATATTTTCCACTCCACATAAACTGTGGGGCTAAGCAACAGAGGTCAGAATGTCTTGGGATTAAGCATCCATTTCTCACCCAAAAGAGCTTATTTCTAATATTTTGATTGGTCGCATTTTAACTGACCCGCAGTTCCTTGACAGGTGGTTTTGCCCAGCTGTATCTGCCAAAGATGCTCTGTAGTCTCATTGCTTCTTGTTATTCCTTTCTCCTTGTCTTTGTCAGCCTTGTAATCTCCCTTCTTCATGTGTCATCCCCAGATTTCCAGTGTTAATTGTTCAACTCAGATTTCCAAAATCTTTCCTTAATTTTACATCTAGAAAGGAAGGCATTAGCTCAGGTCCAGTGGCCACAAAGCTGAACATTGCTCACATCTGATTGATTGTCCATTTTTCTGTTTATTTTATTCTCTTCTGTAGGAGTGAAATAAACCTTATGAAATTGCAGACATTTCTACTTTAGTGTAGGTTTAATTTAGTAAAACTTTCAACAAGGGAGATGGAGAGGCAAGATAGAGTTAGTAGTTTTGGTTTTGAGTGTAAGAAAATACAACTCTTTTTTCCAGGGCCCTGAAGGAATTTTTAGGCTCAAGGGCTCAGTGCCATACTCATGATACAAATGCTATGCGTATTTATTCTGATATAATGTAGGCCTGTGTTATTTTCCACTAGAGTATCATGTTACAAATTCAAGCCCAGTGTTCTGTTCTCCCAACAATCCTTTTCAGCATTATTGCTTTCCAAGTTTCCCGGAGAGTATCTGTGTTTCAGATTACATTTTTCCAAATAGATTAGTTAACGTTTTCAAAATGAGGATCTTGTTTTTCTGTACATAGTTCAATTTGTTTTCTCTTACTCGTATTTGCATATCCCTCCATTTTAATTTCCTCCTTGAATTTTGGTATTATATTACTTACTCCCCTTTCCAGATAATATATGAATATATTAAATAAAGATGGATGTGTAACTGATAGCCAAAGTTTTCCATCTGATGCTTACAACAAACCTGAGATATTGCAGCTTGTCTGTTGTAAACAATTCTTCCAGTACCAGGGCATGCCAATATTCTTGTCCCAAAATATATATGCAGAATTTTATTCTGATAAAATTTATTCAATGTTGTATAAAGTGCTTTGCCGTTACTTGTTTATTGTACTTATGACTTTTCTCTTGGCCCCTAATTTTTGATAGCTATTAAAAAAAAAAAAAAGGCGAACCAACAAACCGACCCACCTCCGTACCTGTCCCTCCCACATCCCACCCCTTAGTCAAGTAAAACCATTGGCTGCTCAGCTTTCTTTTTCTAATTGAGCATGCTTGGTTTTGTGAGGCACGAGTTCTGGTAATCTGAATTCTACCATGTCCGTGTGGTGGTTAGTGCTATCTGTTAAGTAGCCACTTGTGATGATCAGCTTCCATCTGAAGATCTGCTTTAGTGACAAAGGATAGGCAGTCCCTTGAGGGCTACTGAACTGGCTTTTCAATGACCTTCAGATCTTTTTTCAGCTATTTTAAGTTTGGTGCAGAGGAAGTTGTTCAGAAGGAGCAGCTTGCTTTTCTTTTGAAAATTGCCATCAAATTTTATCCTCTCTTACAAGATGTTTTAGAATTTGATGGGTTTTTTTTAGGTGGATTAGTCGGTCGAAAACCAAGTAGTATTCATTTTCTATAATGTTTATATTTAATTGTGATTTTTTTGCATGTGTAATTTTTCAAGTCTTTCTTGCAGGACAGTTGTTTATATAAAGTCTCCATGATTCATAACAGTCCTATCTTTTTTTAATTTCTCTTAATTTTTTGTGATGTCTAGCTGAGGAGGATTTCAGTATCTCCTGCGCATTGAGATGTTAACAAAACATTCGTCTGCTTTTGGTTCTTTTATTCTGGAAGCAGTATCTATTAATCAGAAGTGCTGGACACAGTGCTTTATTTTGTTGTACTTCATATAGAACTTCCAAACAAATGTCCCTTTTATTTATTCTTGTTACACATCATTACTTTTTAGTACAAAAGTTTTTTTCACTTACTTTCTCAGCAATTGTATGTCCACTTGGAGTCGGCAGTGGAGGTTGACCAAGGCAAGTATGTTTGTAACACGTTAACTGTAAAAACTACAATCTCTCTGTATGGGCAGCAGTCTCGTGACTTTTGAGCACATGCTTCAAGAAGACTGCCATTCTTGTATGCATCTCTGAAGGGTATCTGGAACAGCATGTATTCTGTTTGCAGTTGTATGAATTTCATTTTTCATACCAAGTTTACCTAGCAAGTTTCTTAACGCTACTTCTAGGATATAAATAGCAAATACGAGATTGTAGCAAAGTCAGTGAGGGATGCCTTACTGTCAGTCTCTCCAGGAAAATCCTGCAATAATTCATGAGTTCTAAACTGAGCCCTTGGCCAATGACTCATTTTTGTTCCATTACTCTAAAGAGTCAAATTTGTATCCAGAATGAGTACACCTACAGATTTTATTATCTTTAAGAATCTGTAGCAGGCTTGCTGACTGCAGCTTAAGTCTCTTCATAGTGAATAGTTGCACATAATCTTTTTAAATTACCAAAATCATTAATTACTTTGAGAGATTTCTTCTAGTAAAAAGTAGATAGCTTCTCTGCCTTATGACTGTACTTGCAATAATCAGCTCCCACAGGTCAATTAAATGCTTCAGGGTTTAGTCAGCAAGCAGACACCCATCACTGCTGCATGTACTTAGATGGAATGGAAGTTACTGCTTAATTATTCCATTTAAGACTGAATGGAAAAGGGGTCATTACGGGTTTAAAGCTTTGCTTTCGATTTATATGGCTTGGAATTATACTTACAAAGACAAGAGCTTTTCTCTTTGCATAAATTAATTTAAAATCATAGACTTTTGAGTGCTCTTCAGAAAGTAAATGGGATTCTGATTAATTTTAGTTCTACAATTGCAGGACTTAGTGATGAACTAAATGTAGACCGAAATCATGAGGAAGTTGAAGAGATCTTTTGAAGTATGTGTGAAAATGTCGGATGGATCTGCTGAGCATGTGTTTCTTTCATATGATGCAACCAAATGTTTAGGTTTCCTGCCTATATAATAAATTGTGTGCAGTGCCTCCCTCAGCCTTCTGTGGCATGTGTTCAAGGTGTGAAATCCATTATTCTAAAAGCTCTTAAGTTGTCAGTGGAATTCTAGGAAAGCAGGGAAGTATGTGGTATTACATTCTGTGAAGAAGCAATCTGTCTACTTTCAAGTGTCACATTTTTGTGTCTGATTTATTGCCATTGCATCCATATGCACAGCTTATGTGAAGCTCTAAGATAGTTGTACTGAGAAATGCTACATTCTTCAAATCAAGTGATTGTATAGAATGGCCTTCTTAAATAGATTACTGTAGAGTAAATTCATGATCATGAGTATCTGTTATGCAATGGGAATGTCAGGTATAGGCAGTGTAAAATATGGAAAATGCAGCAGTCTTCCTACTCTGTTCTTAGGATTTCCTAGTGAAAATTTTGTACTCACTATTCATTTTCCTTTGTGTACCAAACACCTTCCTTACAACAAATATGAGCTATAAAGAAAATAATCCTTAATATTGCTGATTTTTTCATCAGTCTCTCATAAAACTAAAATTTATTTAAATTCTGGGTGTTTCTCTTCAAATTCTCTTTAAATTATATGGAAATCTTAAATATTTTTCTCTTCAAATCGTTTATTTGAACTGATAATTTATTTTTGACTGCCTCAAGCAAATACACAAGAAATAGAAATCAATTTCAAACAGTGAGAGAAGTGAAAACAAGTAGGTTCTGCTTTGATCTTGATTCAGACTGGTTTTGTGAAAACATAGGCTGTTGTTACTTGAGATATCTTATCCTAAACAACAAAAATGTTGCTGGAACTTAAATGGCTAATGCAGACTCAGTTTTACTGTGTGGCCTGTTATTTCAGGAACAATAATACAATACTTTAAGAATTGCATATAACAGTGAGCTCAGAGATAATTGGTGAGTTTTAGTGTGCATCTTTCAGCAGAGTGTGCTCAGTTGGGGCAATGAAAAATGCAATACAGTATTGTTGTAACCAGGAACTGTTGACGGCCATATAGTGTCACCAGGTCAACTACATATTTGTGGTCCCTGGATTACACTCAAAACTGGCTTTGTTTGTAACTTACACTGCTGCTATTATATATAGAACTACACTGGACAGATGTGCTGCAGCAACATTTCAACAGGCTTTGGCCAAGGAGGAGACGCAGTGGTTGCTGAACAGAACAACCTGTGGAAGAAGGGCTAGAGTCAAGTGGACTAAACAAAGTGGAAGTCTACAAAGGTCAGAGACCTGTTAGTTCTCTTTTAAAATGCAGTGCCATAGGATTAAAACCAGAAAGTACCTTATAGTCAACAAAGCTAAAAGGATTATCTGTGTTAAGGTCAAAAAAATAAAAAAGGCTGCAGCTCCATGATACATGACTGGATTTAGTTTGCTTAAATCAGACCACCCAGCCACAGTGTTCTCCTGGAATAGTATCTTGTATACAAAGTGTGCATATTTCCTGTTAACCTCTCCCTGACTTTAGATAACGTTTCTGGACACATGCATGGTATATTGTAGCCCATTTGCCAATATGAACACTTAAAGATATTTTCTCAAATAATATTGTTGTGGCCACCCGATGAGCAGCCAACTCTTATCTGTAAAGCCAGTTTGAAGAGCAATGGCAGCTCTGTTGTAGATATTAACTGACACCTTTAAACTAAATCTTTTGCTTCACTCATCATCAGTCTCTGTGTTAAACAAGCCAAAAAACAAGCAGATAACAGGGATATTTGAAATCATTGCAGAAACTAAAATGATAAAAGGATTTGCCAATTTAGTCGTCTGCCATTTGCCGAGAATTCAACTTTACCACAAACTGAAGTTTGTTTTACTATCATTTCTCTCAATTTTCAATGAATGTCCTGTGCACCACTCCATGCATAGCAGAATAATAATTTTCTTTCTAATGCCCAAGGCAGCTGGGGTGTCCTGAGTAAGAAGATTAGATTTGCAATGGCAAGACAAGTATCTAAACACATTAAATTAATCTCCCAATCCTCCCTGGTTGTTGAAATTTTGCTGCCTGCTGAAGAATTTCAAAATCATGGAAGGGTTGGAGTTGGACTCTGATGCCTTCGCAGTTATATCATTATCCTTTATGCAAGTCACAGTGTAAAAGAGGGCTCAGGTGGCAGGGCAGTAAAAAACCTTAGTACTGTATCTGCCAATCTCATTCTCACTGGCCTCCTCCTAAGACAATGCAGCACTTGATACTGAAACTATATTTTAAAACATTTTTCTCAGCTGTTTTCTTCCCACTTTACAAGTTAAATGAATTCTTACCTCTACTGGCAAAAGGGTAAGTTTCTTATACAGGCAAAATCACTGTATAAGTAGAAGTCCTCCTGATAGATGTTCGTAAATAATTCGATCTTTGTGCTTCTGAAAGACTTCGGGGTTTTTTTTCATCTTTTACCCCATTTTTTAAGCAGTGTATTATAGTATAAATGTGAAGGCAACTGTGTCTTCAGATATCCAAATGGCCTGTGCATTTTTAGTCTGTAAGAATAGGAAGAGTACTACTGCCCCAGAATGATTTTTCTTTTCCATGCTAAAACCTCAGAAAGGTGTTTATTTAGATGTTCCTGCTGACTTGTAAATTTCATACTCTGTGGACACCAGAGAACAAAGAAAATCTATGAAACAAGGACAACTATGTCTTTTTTCCACGATGCCTTAGAGGATTAGACTGTATCCTGGCAATTATTTTGTTTTCTATGCTGTTCTTTCAAAGAATCATTAAATGTTGAAGTGCTAAAATACAGCAAAACTGTTAAGCAGTTTAAAGTGAAAATAAATAGAAATTTTTCACAGTTCCCTGACTTCATTATCTTTGGACTTTGTCTATGCCTACCATGAGATTTCTTTAATTGTTTCTTCCAGGATCCATGTTCTAGGAAAAATATATATTCCCTTCACATTGTGTGCCATGTTTTTCCTATTGATGCTAAAAATATGGTAGTACTTATGAAGTTATGTTAGACCAAAACAGTTAAAATTAATCAAGAACATATGCTAAGGCTAAAATAAAAAATATATCCACATAAGACCAATATTTTTGCTCGTGTAGAAACTAGCAGAATAATGAACATGCAAACACAAGAAGAGAGGCTATTAAGTAGAAAAGCACTCTGCTTGAATAACAGCTTGCCCCTATTTTACAGATGGGAAAACTGGGGCGCATAGAGAGCTTAATTGATTTCCCTAGTGTCACCCTATAAATCATTGATGTGACAAGGCCTAAAGCTGATTCTTTCTGAGAGCTATGCAGCTCTTTGCCTGATCTCTTCAATAAACAGATTCTGAAAGCATGTTCTCTTCCATGCAGTAATTTATACTTGATGCATGAGAAACCTGAAGTATGAGCAGATAATGCTATTTGATCTGTATTTTGCAGAAAGCCCTTCCAGATACTCTGTTATACTTGATCCGCTTCTTTCATAAATAGATTTTGTGTTGCCACCTTCTTTCCTTGTCCAATCTTCTTTCTCTTTGTGTAAATTAAATGGTATATCCTCTTTCCCAGATTCTGCATTTATTTCATGCTCTCTTGAGTTTGGATCGCATAACTCATCTCAACCTCTCTGAAAGGCTGACCTCTTCTTCACTGAAGCTAGGTCATGAATAATTTCCTAGTAAGTGAGGCATTACCTCTTCTTCAGCCCTGGAACAGAGAGAGTATGAGCTGTGAGCAATTATTACCAGTTCCAACCATCTAAAAAGATAAACCTGTGAGTCCTAAATGTCTCTTCTTAGCAATGGACTCTTCATAAGACAGAGAAGTTGCTACATAACTTACCATGTCCCTTCACCTTTGTCGTGGTTTAAGCCATAAATCAGCCACGCAGTTTATTCATTCACTTCCCCCTTTTTCTTCCCTCTACTCCTGGAGGGATGGGAAGGAGAATCGAAAGAATGCAACTCCCACA
>JANRGW010020284.1:0-10321 GCA_024733675.1 Psilopsiagon aymara | reverse complement strand
GGTTGTATTCTCTCCCCTTGTTATTTCCCTTATCATTATTATTATTGGTGGTAGCAGCAGTGGTTTGTGTTATACCTTAGTTACTGAAGGATTCTTATCTCAACCAGTGGGAGTTACATTCTTTCAATTCTCCTCTCAATCCCTGTGGGAGCAAGGGGCAGGAAGAGGGAAGAGGGAGCAAACGGCTGCATGGTACTGAGTTCCCAGCTGGGCTTAAACCACAATAGTACTAAATTTAATGTAAACAATATTAGCATTTAAATGTACATACTAGAAAAGAAAATGAAAATACATCGGGGAAAGATTGATATATATTCCAGTATGTGGCAATAGATGAAGCTAGAGCTGTAAGAAAGTTGCTAAAATCATCAAAAGAGTGCAAGGAAGAAAACTGTGGCAATACAAATAGAACATGGAAGTAAGTATTAATGTGATTGGAGTAAAAGGATGTTTTCAATGCTGTAGGTCTCTTGAGCAGTAATAGAGTAGTCAAATTGCTTAAAACTGTAGAAATTATAGAAGTGATCACTGAGCATTTCTTCTCCATGTTTGGGAAAAAATTTGAAAAAGGAAATGATAGAGGTGTTTGAAAAGATAATTATCATAAAAGACTTTTTGATCTTGTGATAATTTGAGAAGATGTCTAGAGCTAAATATTAAAGTGGTAGACATTTTGAAAAGGGCATGTCCCTGTATCTTGCATTCAGAGGTTTTGAAAGAATTAGGCTAGGAATTCTGTCAGGATTTGACCTTGGTTTTCACTGTATTTTGGAACACCAAAGGAGTTCCAAAAGAGAGCTAATTCAGAAGGTGTCAGGAGAAATTATTTACTTCTGTATTCAGTGCTTAGTAATATGCTTAATTTGGCATTTCCTCAGGGTTTTCTCTTTAAGAATATAATTCTTAAAGGCTGTATTCTTAATGATTATATAGGTGCTTTGGCTTCTGTGCTGCCAAATATTCAGTAGTGACCAACAGAAGACCTAAAATCATAATTCATAAGATTTGCAGGGATGCAAAAGTAGGGAAGGCATAAATAATGAAGATAACTATAGATATGTTAGTGTTCTTACCTCCAAAAAGCTCTGAACCCCAAATTATTTAGAAACCTATAAATATTACATCAGGATTGTTCTGCTGTTTGGGGAACTTTTTTAAAAGGCAGCCTGAATCTGAGCTGATACCTCTCATGTCTACTAAGAAAACGAAAGCTATATTGCAGTAGCTCTTAAAATGGGTTAATCATGTATCTGGGGAAAAGAACTCTAACTTAATGTGTCTGTCATACTTTTGGCCAAGATGGACTTTATCTCGTAACATGAGGCTAATTGCAGCATTTTTGTTCAGTCAAGAAAAAACAGCTTTGGGGAAAAGTTTATGTGGCAGTTCTGAGTAATTGCCTTATGTCAAGTTATCATTTCATCTGAAGAAGAGACCTTACCATTACAGTAAATATTTCCTCACACCAAAATGGATAGTTAGGTTCTTGGAAAAGAACTATATTACTATATTAACTATACCCTAGTTTAATCACTGAATGATAATCTTTTCCTATAAGATGACAGATAGTATATAAACTCAATTGATTTCAAAAACGTCATTCAAGGCCAGGTTGGACAGAGCCTTGGTTGACATGGTTTAATGGGAAGTCTCCCTGCCTGTGGCAGGGGGGTTGGAACTTGATGATCTTAAGGTCCTTTCCAACCCTAACTGTTCTATGATTCTGTGATTCTAAAATGCTCTTTTATTTCAGATACGGGAGTTCAATTCTGAGTCAGGTGATGTTAGACCTTACCAAATATGAGTCAATAACCAATTTTACAATGTTTCTGACAGTGGGTAAATGTGAACTATAAAAAAAAAAAAAATGCACAAGAAGAAAATACACAGAAGAAATAAAATTAGCAGATACTAGAAAGTTGCATTTGATGTAGGAATTCAGTCTTTGCAATAATGATGTCATACATGGCCAAAAAAGCCTGCTGGCAGGGTGGTGTAGCTATCTTCAAGATCTGGATTCTGTGGGACACTAGGTGTCCTATGTTAGTTTGCCCTAGTGAGTGGTGGAGATGAGAAGCCACAAGCCAGCTCTTCCACCTGGAATGAAAACCTCACACCCAATGACTCGATTCAGTGCTGGTGTGGGGATGACATGGATTAGTCTGCGTGATCCTGCAGATGCTAATGCTGCAGGAGGCATAACGCCACCCTCCTCACACATGCACGTGCTCTGCTAACCTGGAACTTTTCTTGTGGAAGAGCTTCAGGGTTGAATTACTTCCCTATTATTGCAGTATTATATTTTCTTACTCTTCCACTGTTCAGAAAAGAGAACAGTTTTGAATTTAGATAGACTGTATGCATGATAGGGCCAGACTTTCAGGATGATTTCTATACAATTACTCATGTAAACAAAGAGTTACAGGTATATATACTTCATGAATAGCTCTGTACACAGTTCAGTGTTTGCATGGACATACATGACTATTCCATAATTGTAAAAAAATGGCTTGGTTAGTGCGGGATATGCCTTAAAAGAATGCTTAGAAGTAGAAATAAAAGAATTGTATTCTGCTTCCAGCTTTTCCAAAGACATGATTGAGTGACTTCAGTGAACCATTTTCTGATAAACTATTCATTCCTGTTTCACTGGCAAAACAATAACTTCTAATTCCTTGGAAAAAAAGGAAATGAATACTGAAGGTGGCTAAAAGTCTAATGCAATAGTGTAATATAGTTACACAAACATTGCAAACAGCAAAAAAATAAATCACACTCATGATTTAGAGTTTGCAGTAGACAGACTCAGTTTTCATTGACATGCGATTGAAATCTTGGTTTGTGGTGTAATCCTGCATTTCTGTAGTAGGAATAAGACCTTGGTGAAAACAAACTGTAAGATCTTTATTCCCAGAGAATGCTTAAAATAGGACAGAAACGGGATGTAAAGAGAAAAAGAAGATAGGATGGTGATAGTTCCTTGTGTGTTCCTGAAGCCATGTAGCATCTCCAGGCTTTCAATAGAAAGTGACAGCTTTAATTTGCAGTTGAGCTTGGAGAAATTTTTATAGCTCTGAATTGAATTATTTTATGTGGGTAATACAAATTGCTCATCAGAACAAGCACATTTTTTAGACCACAAGGCACTTTAGGTTATATACCGTGAATTCAGAAGAAGGATCTTGAATTTACGTTTAGAGAAAATATACCATAAACTGGATCATTAGAGTCAAAATGTGGATAAGATTAAAGGTATACCTGAGGACATATGTATCTTATACATTATCCGTGTCCTATTATTCCTATTAATTCTTCACTTGAAGAAATCAGTTTGCTTTGTGGAGAAAAATAGAAGCAAGATGGGTATCTTACTGGGTTAAACAGGTATTCATTGTGGAATAGGCAATATAACTAATAGTTATATGTATTCTCTTTATTTGTATCATGTTAAAACTGTAGAACTGAAAATCAGGAAGCCTAGTAAAAGTCCCTACAAATGCTAGTTGAACTAAAACACAGGGAACATCCATAGTACCAAATAGAGAAGAGAAAGAACCCCAGTAGGCCATCTGGGCTCTCTGTGGTGTATGTGCCTGTGGCACAGACATAACCACTCTTCTTGTGAAAGGTTTTCTTCTCTCCCAAGAGTCTGAGGTAAGCTCGAAATAAAAGGTGAAAGTTGTGTTGCAGCAAATCAGAGTTGTGTTTTTACCGCATGAAAAAGAGGTTTTATGTATTTACTGTCTACCAGTGGGTATGGTAAAGATGGAGGTTGGATATGAGAGCATGTGGAAGTGCTTGAAAATGAAAAGCCTGGGGCTACTCATGTGCGTGGTATTTTTAAGCATATTTAGCTGTTAAAATTCAGGTACCATGAGAAAGTAATCCATGAGAAAGTTGAATTACATTTGAGAAAGTGAATTTGGACTTTGTCCTTATTCTTTCAGCATAGGGGAAGTTACCTATTTTATGGGTAAATATTTTGCATGCTTCCAGGTCATTTTCTGGGTAAATATTTTGCATGCTTCATCTGAATATGAAGTGTATTTTAATTGGAGCAGCAGTTTTGGGATTTTTGTAGAAGAATACATTATAAGGAAATATGGTGAGTTTATGGCAGAGAATGAAGGTGGTGGTGACAACCTCTCACTGTATTTTGTCAGTAGCCATAAGACAGTGATAAAAGTTGATATTTTATTCATCTCACTGAATTGCAATAGCCTTTCAAATAGTAATAGATTGCAATAAATTACTCCTGGGAATTCAAGAACATTCAAGAATGGCTATACTGGATTGGAGAAAATACTTAGATAATCCACTTTCCTATATCTAACAGTGCTCAAATTTTTAGGGAATGAGTGTGAGAAACATGCAGGGACTTTGGGGAGATTTTGGTGAACTTTGTGAAAAGACAATATAATGCCCATTTGCAACCGAAAAGGATTATGGTTTAAAAGTTTTACCAAAGAATTACAGTAAGAAATGTTTTATCCCTTCCTAGCACACAATGCAGCTGACCTGGAGCATGAAACTGCTTCTTGTTCCCCGCATTTCTCCTGTAGGGGATAAAGGATGAAAGGGCAGCAGAGTGCAAAGGGCACAAAACCCAATATAAACTGCATCTTTCCCGGGTCCTGTGATTTACTTTGGTTTTTCAGTGAAACTAGAAGCAAGTCATTAAAATTCATCATTGCTCTTCATCTTCAAAGTAGCCCTAGAGCAAACCAGAGAGACATTAACCCGTAATTAAGGCCAGGAATAAAAGGTTTGTAAGGTATATATTTAGCAGTGAATGTGTGCATGTTGTGGCATATTTCTAAAAAGCTGTTTATTACCCTGTTGAGCATTAAATAGCAGAACATAACATAGATATTTGCATTTTTGGAATCCAAACTTGTTGACAAATGTAAAGCCGCCAACAGCTGACGTTGTAAATGGTTTACCTCAAACCTTAGAATCCATTAGAAATAATGAGTTCACCATATGGCAAGATATACCCCAGGTGACACAAAAATACTACAATCATTGCTGCTAAGAGTTTACAGCAGATTGCACACAGGAGATCTGTTAGTCTTAAAGAAGTAAAAGGAAGACCTTTGGATTTAGATGGCAGTTTGTCCCAGAGATGACGTCTGAGTACTTAAAGAAGGCATTATGAAATGAAACGAGACATGACAGCTCAGGTAGAAGCAGAAATAAACATGCTTGAACATGCTTGCACTTCTCCAGCTCTGAAGTTAAAAAAGACATCAGACAGCAGAGATACAAGGGGCATGCCTCACATGGGGAAATATGGAAGATTTTCATTGTATAAGCTTCCTCTGTATTACTCCCATCTGCTGAATCACTGGATTAAGAGGCTTCTCTTCTGACTGGATGTTCAGGAGCTCCTGCAAGATAATGAATGTTTATCATTTCTTGCCATGGCATCAGATAAGGCAGACTCACCTTGTCTTTTTGCCTATTCCAGCAGTGATAAGAACAGAGATTACAACACACCTTCCCTGAGGTCTGAAAACTCACAGACTGATTGCTTAGTCCTGCTGAAAACAGGTGTCTCACGCCAGAGAGATGAAGCTGGAATAAATAAGCCTGCAGTGACTGAAACTTACTGGATGTATAACCATGTGACCTCCTATTGTGGATACTGGTATTCACAGTGATACCTAGCATTATATTTTCTCTCCATGGTTTTCCCTTTCTGAACTTGCACGGTAAAATTAAATGAAGTAGAAGGTCTGCAGCTGGATTTTTTCCCAGGTTTAAAGGCTTCCCTTCATATTTTGTTCTAATCAGCTATTTTTGGTAGATAAAATGTGAGTAAGAAAGGGAGGCAAGTAACATACTTATCCACTTGGTCTTTTCAACGATTCTTTTCACTAACTTTTAAGAATGACTTTCACAGTAGTAAGACCTTCACACAAATTACTAATGATGAAACATATCTATTTGAGAGTCATGATTTTGATCATCTCATTTTCTCACTGGTGATAGTATTCGTGCTCAAATAAGAGTTTGGAATTTTCTGATTCATTTCCCTTTTTGTTTTGTTTTTTTTTTATTTTTTTTTTCTTTTGAATCATGCAATGAAGTCAAAATACTGAAATTTCAAGACCACAACCCTGCTTCTACTGGGAACAAGGTGATTGTGCCACAGTGACAGAAATGTGCCATCATATAAATAGTACAACTTCTTGAAAGAATTGAGTTATATAGAATTTCTAAAAGCCCGATTTGGTAGAGATATTCTCTCCAGCCATACATTCATTGAGCAGGTGAGAATATTTTCTAGCACTGGAAACTACGTGCAGTCAATTTATGTCTTTTGCAAAAAACAAGGCAAAGTAAATGTTCTAAGGCATGCTTAATGTTTTGTTCATAGAGGAGACAAACAGCATTGCAGTGTTTCAGCTTCTTGTGGTGTCATTAATATAAACTTCAGTAGTTGCGTGATAAGTATCTCTAGATGTTATCATCCAAAATTCTCACTGTGGCCTGTAGTCTCTGGCATAGCAAATGCTTGAGATTTCTGGTAGCAGCTGCTTTTCCCAGGTGTAATATTTTTAAACCATGGAGCTGGCAACGCTGTCTTACTCTACAGATGCTTGAGGTACATTTACTTCTCAATCCTTATTTTATGTTTAATTCACTGACCACTTGATTGTTTGGTGTTACATTTTTCTTCACTGCAAGTATCTCTAATCAGATTCTGATTTATCTGACATTCATTTCACTTGAGTTAACACCATGATTTTATAGATGAAATTGCATAGTGCTGTGATGCTCCACTCATAAAGATCTTCCTTTATCTCATAGAGCTGGGGTTGGAATTTTGGCAGTTCTACCCATTCATTTATGGCATTCCATAGCTTATTCCTGAACTTCAACTCAACCAACTTCATTGGGATTACTGCTGAGAATGAGAATTTCAGGTTCTGATGCTGGTATAACTGCACGAGTTTTGCCAGGGCCTTTGCTCCAAATTTAGCTTCTTTGTTACTGTTTCCTTTTGTCCTCCATATGAAATGCTACCTTACCGAAGTTTATAAATTTCATCCTGATTTAGTCCTATCATCAGGTCTGCCACAGCGATAAAAATAGCGTATCTTGAAGACAGAAACATGCCTTGGAGTGGCTTGTATTTGTACAAAGTTACCCCTTTTCCACAGATACTGTCATAGCACATAAGCTGAGTTTATTAGAAATCATATACTGAAAGGCACTGAAAAAGGAAATACTTTTACCATGATGGTGACTGAGCATGGCCCAGGGATGTGGAGTCTTCATCCTGGGAGATACTTGAAAGCAGTCTGGACACAGTCCTGGGTGGCCCTGCTTGAGCAGGGTGTTTGAACCAGCTGACCTCCAGAGGTCCCTTGCAACCTTAACCATTCCATCAAGAATTTTTGTTCTACTAGCCCTCAAGACTTATTCATTAAGTTTCACATTGATCTTCTGTAAAGCCATCCAGTGTCTGTGTTTTCTGTGGAGCACTTTGTACAGTTTTAGATGATAGCAGGGAGGTATTTGCGCACCACCTATTGCAATAAGGATTATGTCTGAAACAGAGTATAGGGTCTCCTTGATACAGCACACTTACTCTGGTATTTTTGTTATCCATAAATGCCCTATGCAGTGCATGTAGTCTTGAGGATACATTATTATGCTTCAGCTCAGAAAAGCACAGAATAAAAGGGAGATATTTTACAAATAATTAAGGCTGGTGATTCTTACCTTAGTTGTATAGGAACATTACATACATAGCGTTAACACAAGCACCTCCTTCTGATGATGTGCTGACAAATGGTTGGGGAACTTTACAAACCTTTGGAATCAGTACCCTGAAATTAAAAGAAGAAATATTGTACTGTTGGAATCTATTATATTGCATGAATTCACACCAATCTCTCTCTTCCCGTTTCTCTGTGTAGTCTTGCTGAGCATCTCTAGATAATTAGAGATAATTACCTCTAGCCTTTGAATAGCATTGGTGTATTTCATGACATCCTAGTAGCCACCTGCTTTCCTCAATTTATTTGTTCTGTTCCAAGACTTTTGAGAGACAATTGACAAGTTTGGGTATGTCTGTTTGCTGGCTGAGCTTAGGAATGGACAAAAGAGCTGCTGGAGAGGGTTTGACTGATAGGATAAGTAACGAGAACACTGCTGAGGTAAATGGAGAGCTCCACTGGATATCACCATCTACCTTCTTTTGTAGTGAACGCTGAAATGCCAGCAGTGAGGCTAGTGGAGTGTGGTAAGAACTGTGAAGGTAAAGGGAGCTAATTGCTGCATCTGTGATTTGCTGGGACAAGGCTAGATAAACATTTTTAAAAGACTACAGGCCAACTGCTCAATGTGTGGATTTTATCAATGAGAGGTGATTCAAGGGACAAAACCCAGAAGTTATAGGATTAAATTGTGTTGCTGCCTTAGGTTCAGTTGGTTCAGTTACTTCAGTTTGTCTTAACATCAGCATAAATTGATGTGCTAAGTTATAATGTCATGAACAGTTTCACTTCCCTCGATGCTGTGAGCTGGGCTGCTTGTGGGGATGGGACAGAGCACTGAAGCGAGAGGAAAAAAAAGACAACAGTGAGGAAGGATGTAGAAGAGACTCAGGTCAGTTCAATACTCAGTAACTTTTCCTCTCATCAAAGGAAAAAAACCAATATCCTTTTCAGCCCATAGATGTACTGAGTGCATCCTTTGTCATCCCCATAAGCATTCTTGGCCAAATAACTCTGGGGTCAAGAGACACTGCTGCTATGCTGTAAATAGGGAAAGACTTTATTTTGTGCTGCAACATGAAATAATCCAGTATTAGGGAGTATTCTCATCAAAGCCATATGCAATGAAGTCAGAGGATCTGTGACTGTGAAGGGTGCCTATCTCTGCCTCTTTTTCCTCACACACTCGTAGTTTGCCTGTTTGTGCTGGGGATGGATTGGGTGCAGATCCTCAGTGAATGTTCTCAGCTTTTTCTTTTTTGCTCTTTTTTTCTGGGGGCTGGGTAGCATAATCATCAGAACCTAACAGGGATACAGGGCTGTCAGTATCACTGTTAAAGTGCTGGCATCACCAGTTACCTCCTTGCCTTAACCTGCTATGCCCTGGGAATTCAAAGTAGTAGTAAACATGTTCATTTCTCACTACTGTTAGTAAGTACTTTACTTCACCATTTCTTAAGCAGTGATTGAGGAAGCCTGTGAAGGTACATAGATTTACTGGATGTGTTCGAATGTGCAAATAAATGAAAAATAAACCCCAAACAAAGCCCCCCACAGCCTTACAGTTATGAGAGTTTAGGATTTGAAAATATGAGAGGATGTAATGGTGTGGCAAACAAAAACTTAGTATTTGGATTAAAGCCACCACATATGTAGCTTGATTTAATTAGAAAGAAGACAGATTTTAATTTGCTTTTCCCTTTTCTCGAGATTGATTTCACATGGCCTTTATCATTCATAACAAACTAGAAATCTTTAAAGATCTTTAACCTATACCCATCTCTTACACTGTCTTTTGCTGTATGTGTGCTGGCATTTAAATGAAACAACCAATGGAGTCTTAAATGCCACTATAAGCACATTCATTCCAGCTGTTTGCAGGATTGTATAGGTCAACCAGCCAAGGGGCTTGACTTCAGTGTTTTGGGATTTGTTGCAGCTTCATTGGAGGGTTGAAATTCAATCTTAAATCACTGTGCTGTAACGAGTTGGTGCTATGGAGTTTTATTACAATAGTTGGCTTCTTCCCTGTTCTGGCTACCCACAGACTGGAACTGCATTTTTATAGTGTCTTCTTTGATACAGATTCAACAGTCAGACTTGGGTGTACCACACTGGCACCCGTAGTGTTCTGGTTAGTGGGACTATATGATGTCACCGTTTATATCACTGTAGTCAGGCGACCTTGCAGAATAAATACTGGCAGACTCTTCCTTCCATGCTAATGAGACTCTTAAATAATTTACTGTTGCCCTTATGAGACAGGTCCTGCCACCTTCATGCAGTCAGAGCTTCTTTTGACTTCTGCAGGAGTTTTGTCTGTTACAGAACATGAGGCTGGAGCTCAGTTTTGATGGAAGTCCACAACACCCTCATATCCAGTAAAGAATTTCTTCCCCATATCCAATCTAAACTTCCCCTGTTTGAGTTTGAGCCCATTACCCTTTGTCCTTTCACTACAGTCCTGAATGAAGAGTCCCTCCCCAGCATCCCTATAGCCCCCCTTCAGATACAGGAAGGCTGCTATGAGGTCTCCACACAGCCTTCTCTTCTCCAGGATGAACAGCCACAACTTTCTCATCCTATCTTCA
>JANRGW010020274.1:20590-43178 GCA_024733675.1 Psilopsiagon aymara | reverse complement strand
ACATAGACACCCTCAGTTAAAACCGGTTTATTTTGTAAAAGTTGTGAGAAATCCAGGATATTTCCAAGGGGAATTGTATAATCCAGCCTCTCCATCCCTTTTTCCCATCAGGAGCACATTGACTAACTGGGACCCTGCTGTCAGAGAGGTGATTCCATCTCCTTTGCCTTCATTTTGGCTTCACAACTTCGTGGGCAGTTCCCTGGAAAGGCAAAATCTCGGTTCTCTGGGGTGAGGGGAGTCCCAGTGAGAGGAGGATAAAACAATAACCCCCTTAAAATGGGGGTTTTGGCCTCTCATGGTGCCAGCAGGCTGGAATGGAGTGGGATGGCAAAGGAAAAAGAAACACACCCCGGGGCAGGCGGCAGAGCAGGGAATTTCTTGTAAACCACTTCCCTGTGCATGAGCAGCACCGTGAGAAGCTCATTTACACTCGAACAGAGCAGTTTCCCCTGCAGCAGAGGCACTTGGCAAAGATAAATCAGTGGGGTTTACCTCCTTTGGCTCTTGCCTTCCAGTGCCGAAAGCCCTAAAGCCATGACAGGTCCCACAGATGTATGACAGAATGGCACCGCTGTATGGAGGTTATCACACCTATTGCAAATCTAATCCCTGCTTATCACAGATCTCCAATGACTTCCTACTTACACCAGAAACCAACTTTCTTCTCTTTTCGTCTTTTTTTTTTTCCTCCTATGTGCAAGTTCCATTTTTCTGCTTCCTAAAATGATAACAGAGGCATTAAATCCAATATTGACCCACTTTGCTCACCTTCCCTTCAGTCCTCTCCACCAACACCATTTATCTATTTATGGTCCTCGATCGCGTTAATTGCTTTGCTTTCCCATGTGTGCTGCAGGCACAATCCACTGTATTCTTCCACACAGAACTGCAGCCAAAGGGACCCTTCCTCAACCTAAAAATATAGGGAATGGCCTCCGTAGTCTTTTTTTTTTTTTCTCCTGGAATCCTATCTTATGGTTTAACTTTGAGTCCTTCAAATGTTTAATTTTGCTGGTGGTTTTCATCAAGAAAATAGGAAACAGGACATAGCAGCATGGCCGCATCAGTCCATCTCTCCGTTCCCACCAGGAGCATCGCAAATCAAGGCCAACCATCCTCATGGATTTTATCATTCTCCCCTTTATTAGAAGCTGGTCATGTCACCCCTGGCACTCTCATACAAGTACCCAAAAACTGAGGAGATTCCTGGGAATACTTTAAATGCTGGGGTTTTTTTCCTCAGAATGGATATTTTTGAGAAGCCAAGCAAGGTATGTATAGTAAAAAGTGAAGAAGAGTTAAAAGTTTAAATGTAGAAGGACTGCGTCTGTGGATTAGGACCCTCCTTATAGGGCAGATATGGAGGCCTTGGGAAAGGAAGACCATACTTTGGAAAATGGCGAGTTTGGGATGAAAAAGGGACAAAGTCACAGTCTTCCAGTATTCAAAAGGCTGTTAGATAGGGACAGCATTAACTTGGGCTGGGGGTCAACTGAGTCCAACCAAGCAACCAGCTTCTTTTGCAACCAGGGACATTCAGACTGGGCAGCAGGGGAAGCCCAAACCTGCTCTGGCCGCAGGGATGGAGGCAGTGGGGACTGGTGGCTTCCAGCGCCACTGGATTTCCCCCTTCCCTGGGGAGGTGGGTTAAGAAAGATGCCAGATGGACATGTGCCAAGAACACGCTGGACCAGGAGGGACATCAACAGCACAAACAGCCTCCAGCCCCTTATCCCCATCCCCTGGGTGACAACCAGGGCTCAGCAGCACTTCCACATCCCAGCACTCATCCCTCCCAGGGCTGCATCAGCCCCAGCTCCTCTGCAGAGCAGAGTACAAGGTGATCTATTCTATGATTCTATTACCTCTTCCCATCTCATCCCACCCTGGCTTTCCAAGGTCTGCATTGGCATCCCTGTGTGCTGCCAAAGGAGCCCTGGATACCATGCTGCTGGGGAGAGAGATGGGGTTTAGCTGCTGCTCTGAATGATGGGAAAGGGGCTGCGATCCACTGGGAATGGGGGAACAGGTCAGAGCAAGACACTGCCATTGATTTACTGCCTTGCCATGGGGTACACACAAAGCTGGCAGCCAAGGGGATGGTCTGTGAGTCCTGATCCCCCCACTCCAACCCTCGAAATACAGCTGAGGTCGGTGCTGGCTGCTTTCTGCCCTAGACATGAACCCCCGGAGGCACTTGGCAAAGGGAAGACCGGGTTTTCCAAGCCCTGGGGCCAACGTCTGCCTCGGAGCAGCCGGATGCTTATCTGTTCATCCATCTGCTTCTGTTGCTGCCACCTGCATGGTAGGGGAGTGGATAGGTGGGAGCTGGAGTGTGGAGCCAGGAGCAATCCCTGCTCCCAAGCTGCTGCTCCTTCTGCCTCTGATCCTGCTGGCCCAGCAAGCTCTGCAGCTCCTCCTGGTCCTTAAACGGGTTCCTACCATAGTCACGGCGGATCCAAGCACGGTACTGCCAGGAAAAAGCCAAGGGAGCTTGTTAGAGCCATTAGGGGATGAGACACCCCCAGACTGAGAGATGGTGGGGGGCTTGCAACAGCAATGCCCGCAGCATCCCAACCACAGCCCCTGCGCAGCCAGGGCATCCCCAGCCACAACCAGCAAGCAGAAAGGTCCCCGTTTCCCAGGAGCTCACCCACCACAACCACTCTGTATGAGATGCAGCAGTTCACCCCTCAATGAGTGCTTCCCGCATCCCCAGCCCAGCATAGGCAGACCCGGGAAGCTGGCAGCATCCTCACGCCGGCTGCAGCTTTATTTACTTTACATTACCAAGAAGCTGCTGCTGTTCCCTTGTGTGCCTGAATTCCTGTAAGGAGAGCTTACAGGAACAGCCTCCACAGGCTGGACTCGCTGTTACAAGCTGCATGGCCGAGCCAGCTACTGCATGCAGAGGCAGGTTTGTTTGCAGAGCGCCTGGTTGAGGGGTACCTCCTGTCCTCCCTTTATCCCTGCATCCAGGTGTAAAGGCTGCAGGAGCATCCCAGTGGCTGGGGATGAGCTGGCAGCAGGATGAGGTCCAGAGGTGGCTGAGAAGTGAGTGATGCTCCATGGGAATGCTTTCTGCTTCTGAGGGGATGTGGAACAATCCAATGGGCTCAGATTGCATCCCATAGGAGCATGGGCAGGAATGGTCAGCTCTGCTGGACCCCACCAGGGCTTTGCCACCTTCCTAAGGAGCTGGGAACCACCTGCTCCAGTGAGCAGGAGTTACTGGGATGAGCAGTAGGAATGCATCCAGAAAACCCCTTTAGGACAGAGGACATGGAGCTGGGAATGTGAAACCTGTGCGTGCAAAGGATCAAGAGAGGGACCAACCCTTGGAGCCAGGGTAGCACTGGGACAGACACAGGGGAACCAGAGGGAGGGGGCAGGCAGATCCCTGAGCCTCAGCACCCGCAGGCTGAGATGTCCCTGCAGTGGTTCCAGCTTCCCAGGGTGCCGAGGCAGCACCCCATGGTCAGGAGCCATGGAGCTGATGGCAAAGGTATGGGATGCAGGAGTATGGGATGGTCAGTTCAGCCCCATCCTGCCAGCAGCGCTGCAGGCACAGGGACCATGAGCTGACACTTGATGGCATCCCCACCTCCTGCAGCCAGGGGAAGTCAGCTAAGACAGAGGGGATTTCCACCAGGAATGTCTGAATTTCCTAAATCCACTCCCTCGGATAGTGGGATTCACCATGGCTGCCACACATTCACCTTGCCTCCTGCAAGCAGACAGACCCCTTGTTTGGGGTGGACCCTGAGAATCTGACCTGATTTCTTTGGGAAGTGAGTCCCAAAGGATTTGGGACAGGATTTGAAACATTCCTCCCATGCAAACCATCCAGAGGGATGAAGCTCCACGGGCAGACCAGACTGGCCACCAAAGCTCAGCACTCGCTGGGACTCAGCACACATCACACATCCAATGGGAGCTGGCTCCCACCATCCAGCAAAAGGAGGGAAGGATCCATTAGGAGGATGCGGAAAACACCCTGCTGCTGCTGCCAGGCATTTCCCTTTAAAGTGAGAGCAAGAAGTGGCTGCAGCCCATTTCCTCCAGTGCTGACCATTACCTGCTGCCCTCCTCTTCTCTCTGGAGCCAGGAGCATCCATCCCATGTGGGACAGCACCAGGGTGGGAAGGCAGCCTGGCCATGGTGTGCCAGCACCACAGGGGACAGGCCCGTCACCCAAACGCCCATCTGCGCCCCCTCTCACATTCATGCTCTTTTCTCTGGGCTCACTTACTTCCTTCTCAAACCTTACCCATCATGGTGCTGCTGTTCTTGGTCTTTTCCTTCTTTCTTTATCCATCCCGATAAGCGCCATTTGCCAGCTTGAAACCACAACTGCATGCTCCATGCACTTTTTCCAGCCAGCCCCAGAGAGCATCTTCCCCATTTCTACTTCCCAGGATCCCACCTGAGATCCCTGCTCTGGATCAAGGAAGCTGAGGCACTGAGGGATGCTTGTCCACAGCCCTATGGAGCAGGTTCTCATGAGGATCAACCTATTCCTCATGGGTTTTGACCAACAAGAAATGAGGCTTTTCCTCCTCAGCAGCCTGCCCAGCCCTTATGCATGACTGCTCCCACACACTGTTTCCAAATTGATGCCTGCTGGGATGGCAGCTGGGCTAAATGAGGAAATTCAACTCTTTTCTATCCTCATCAAGATCTGGAGGTCTGGTCATGATACCCCTGCTCTTGCATCCTATCTACACACAGAAAACAACTCCAAAGGCACAGGAACAAGGAGCAACCTTCCACAGCCAACACAAGCAAGCCAAATGCTGCTTGATGTAAGGAAAGGGGCAGGACTCATGTAGCATCATGTTCTATATGGGATCCTGGCCATGCAAGTGAATGCCTACAGCATCCACCACCCCATGGGACCCTCAGCATCCACCCAGGCTGATCTTTCTCTTGCAAAGGTAGAGGATGCAGGGATGAGCTGGGAGCAGCTGGAGCATCCATCCTGGCTCTTCCCCTTCTCCAAATGAAGCTGAGGGTGAGCAACACTCCCTGCTCCAGCATCCAGCAGCAGCCCCCTCACAGGGCCATCGCAGCTTCCCTCCCACTGCTGGGACCACACGGAATTCATGGTGTTTCAAGGAAAAGACAGCTCTTACTAAACCCCATCCGAGCACACAGCCGAGTGCCTCAACCCTTGGCTCCGCCTTTGGTGTCTTCAGGGAAATGCTTGCAAAGCTCTGTGTGAAACCTCGAGGAGATGAAAAAGCGGCATCCACAGGAAAGGGAGGGAAATCGGGCGCCTGCTGAGCCCAGGCTGGACTTTGGGGAGCAGGAGACAGCAAACCCCACATCACATCTTATGCTGGGACACAGCCAGAGCGTGGGAAGGGCTGGGGACCAGACTGGGGAAGTCCCATAGGGAATCTCCGGCACTGTGGGTGTTTTGTAATCCTTTGGACCATCCTCTGCCCTCCTCCACGGGTGTTTTTGCAAGCCAGCAATAACGGGTCGTGGCTGTGTCCTGCACGTGACTGCACCAAGGGAACGGGTGACATTTGTGACCATGTCACACGCTGTCCCTGCCTATAGCCAGGGGGGAGAGAAACCCCCTTGACCAGCTCAGGTTGGCCAGAGGGACCATGGGGACCCTGTGTGACGCTCGTGGCCACTGTGGATGGGGTGGGCTTTGACTTCAGTGATGGGACCAAGTCCAGGGTTGACGCGGGCTGTGAGATGATAGGTTGTGGGTTAATCTGTCCTTGCGGAAGTCTATCATGTGCTGTTTTGGACCCTGGTCCTCAGCAGAACCTGAGGCTGGATGGAGAAGCAGGGTCCAGTGTGGGAGCTCTGCTTTTAAGTGCCTTTTCCTTTGCTTTCAATGGCTTTCCAGGTCAAGAATGCATCCCTGAGCCCTGCAATTACTGCTGTCATGATCAAACATGCCACTCCCAGCTGCCAGCATCCGGCTCAACCCAGCTACCTTATCCATCACTGAATGGCGATGCACCCAACCGGGGCTCCTGCTGCTCATCATTTGGTTGAGCAAAGATGACAACTCCTCCATCGATACTTGCTCCTGTCTCTCACCTGCTCTAAAAGCAGCAGGTTTGGTATCAGGGGAAGCCCAAGCACACCAAGCACATCCTGAATCCACTCACAAGAGCATATCTCTCTCCTTTCCCCCTTTTCCACCTCCCACTGTGCTGCATCCCAGGGAACCAGCCCAGCCAGCTTCCCATGGTTCCCAGGGGACATGCTGCTCACCCATCCCTCCTGCTGCATCCTAACCGAGCCCTCAAGAAAAGCACTGGGGATTAAAAAGCTTTTTTAAGTGCATTCACACAATGTCTCGGCACTTTCTTATTTTTAAGGTCTTTTTGTTGTTTTTGCATGCAAAACCCCAAAATCCCCAGGTAATAAATAGCACACACAAAGGCCAGCTCAGGCAAACAGCTGGCCCTGCATAGAGCTGCATGCAAAAGAGCCATCTCTGCTTGCAAACCCTGCAGACATGAGTATAAGGGAACACTGCAGGCACATGCATAAGGGGACACGGACGCGGGATGTACCTCCTGCAGCAAGGTCACCTCGTACTCCTGCAGCTGGTGCTGGAAGCCGAAGTTGGGGCTCACATAGGACCTCACTGCCCTGGTAGCGGCCAGGCAGTGCTCCCAGCCCAGCTCGGTCACCGTCATGAGATAAGCCACAAGGACAGTGGTGCTGCGGGATACCCCGGCCAGGCTGGCAAGGAGAGAGGGAGCAGCGTCAGCGGGAGGTGTTCCCATCACACATCATTTGGGATGCATAGAGATGAACACAACATAGGGATGCATCTCCCTATGAACGCCCTATGGGATGCTGGCAGGGGTATGCTGGGGGTAAGGAGCTGCGTAGACATAGAGGGCTGCTGGTGGCTGTGGGTAGATGGATTCTCCCATCCCTCCTCTTTGGATGCTCGGGTTTTCTTTGCATGGAGCATATATCACTCCGTACAACCTGAAAGGATGTTGCAGTGAGGTGGGGTTGATCTGTTCTCCCAGAGGAGTGATAGGACAAGAGGAAAAGGCCTCAAGCTGCATCAGGGGAGGCTTAGATTGGACATTAACCTTCTTTTCTAATAACTGCAGTCCAATCTGAGTCAAATATAAGCCAAACTCTTCTACCAGCTCATCTTGCTGCTGCTATCCAAGCACCATAGCGGAGATGGCATAGCAAATTCTCACTTTCACTTTGAAAGTCAGCATGGCTTGCTGTCTCCTTGTTAAATATAGGATGTAACTGTGAGAGGCAGCTGACATAGGAATAGTCTCTTCACAGAGAGGGTGGTCAGGCACTGGAAAAGGCGTCCTAGGGCACTGGTGGTGTCACCATACTGTAAGTGCTCACATACATGCAGATGAGGGCCTCAGTGCCATGGGTTAGCGGTGGCCTGGGCAGTGCTGGGGTAAAGGCTGCACTTGGTGATCTTGAAGGTCTTTTCCGTCCCGGTTGATTACATGATTCAGTGATCCCCATGGATCTCAGCAGCAGAAACCTTTCCCTATCACCCTCCCGCTGTTTCTTCTCATCTTTCCCCCCGCCACAAGTGACATTTGATGTTGAGGACACTTTCTGGGAGCCCATTCCCACCTCCCAAAGGACCAATGCCACGGGAATGCAATGGGGTTCCGGCAGCTCTCACCAATGGACGAGGCAGCCTCCCCCGCCGAGCCGGCATTCATGGATGAAGCGGATGCACTCCCTAAAATGCTGCAGCCTGCAAGGAGAGAGGCAGGAGATGAGGATGGGAGGCACCAAACCACCCCGTCCACAGCCATCGCGTGTCCCGCCACAGGGTCATGGCATGGGATAGGAGGAGGGATCCTCCCTCTGCCAAGCGAAGGCAAAGAGGGTGATGGTCATCTGCAAGGAAGGAAATGACCTGGGAGGCTTTCCAGGGGATTTCCTGCTTCCTGAGGGCTTGGGAACATCGTGATGCTGTCAGCCAAGGCAGGGCAGGGAGACAGCCTGCAGGGAATGCTGTCAGCTTGTGTCCAAGGGACAGGCGCATCCCCATGTCAGAGGCTGCCCTGAGCCATTGGCTCACCCTCAATTCCCAAATGATACCAAAAAAACAGAGTTCCCTCCAAGGCGCAGATGCCGGTGGGGATGAAGGCAGGAAAAGTTGGCTCTCAAGGTGCATTGCCTGCAGATCCCAGAATAGTGCAACTCGCTTTCCCTTCTCACCCAAAGAGCACCTCCAGCCCCTTCCCACCCAAGGAATGCCCATGTAGGATGTAGGGCTGCCCACCACAGATAGCTGCCTGCATCCCTGAAAGCACAACCAGCACCCCAGCAAGGCAGAGGCAGCACATTAACCCAAACCAGAGAGTTTCACAGCAAAATGGGGTGGGGAGCCAGAGCTTTTTGCTGCAACACCCTATGGTGTACCTCTGCTTCTGACCTGGATGCTTGGCTGTATTAGCATCACTCATCTCTTTGAAGGTGTGGACATAGAAAACAGGATTAACAACTCCACATGAGACAGAGGTGGGTGCTTGTGGGAGGGTTATGCAGGGTCTGGTGAGATGCATCCCTCCTGTTCATCACTGGATAGGATGCTGGAAGCTGCTGCCAACCCTTCAGAAAGGCAGCGAACACCTCCAAGAGCCCACACTGAGTCAGGTACTCATCTCCTCAGTGTGTATTTGCCATAACCTGCTCACCCTCGCAGCCACATTGAGCTCTGGGACAGTTTTGAGGTAGAAAACCTGATTCTGTGTAACTTAGGCAGGGGTGACTGCCTGGCCCCATAGCCCCGGCTTTCTGGGAAGGAGAAGAGGGTCCCCTCTGATGCCTGGCCAGGAGCAAGCAGCGCTCTGCCCCAGCGCCGAGCTTCCTCTGGCTCCACGTGATGGGGTGGGCGTCCTCCTGCACAGCCTTCCTGATTTCTCAGAAGCCAAGGCATGAGCTAGCACAGAGACCAGGGCTTGCTCCCAATGGTGCTCAGGGATGAGGCAGAATCCTCCGAAATGCCCTCCATCCCTGCTAGCCCATCAAAGGGTAAGCTCTTCACCCTGTTCTACACCTTAAGAAACCAGACAAGGACGCATTCAGAAATAGGTGGGGGTTCTGCTGGGATGGAAGTCTCCAAAGCTGTGGTCATACTAAAAATTACTGACCTATTCAGCCCTGGATGATGTCAGTCTATTGCTCCTCATGGTCTATGGCTCCTCCTCCACCACTACAGCACTTTACCATCTGAGGGCTCTTCCCTGCCTAAAGCTTGTCCCATAGCGTTAGAGCTCATCCTACTCTGCAGAACATCCCCCAGAGCTGCTGCATGCGGTGCCTACACAGATCCAAGCTCTCTGGATCCCAGTCCTGCATCCTTGGCTTGGACCAGCAGGGACGCGAGATGCTTGCAAGGATGTGATGCTCTCACCTCCAGCTCCCTCTGCCACCTTCCAGGCCACTCCATGCACGCAGCATCACTCTCCCACCCCATCCTGGAGGGAGGTGAGCACTTCACCCACCCCATCCATCCTCACCCACCCCACAGGGGTATTTTCACCCCAGGCATAGAAAACCTCTCTCCATGCTTTTCCAGCCTCAAAGCATGGAATTGGGGCGCGAAGCCAGCAATGCTGACAGCCATAGAGATCCTGAGTCATAAGCATCTCCTCTGCAGGACACAAAGTTCACCAGGATTGTGAAATCCAAGGCATAAACTGACAAGCAGAAAATAGTTCCTTGAACAAGCCTTCCTTCTGGCAGCCACTCTTATCTCTTTTTTTTTTCCTTCTCCCTTTTTTTCTCCTTCCCTTTTGGTAGATGTGCCTCAAATGCAATGAAATGAGAGAAAAAAGTAGCACCTAAAAACCCCCATTTCTTGCTGAGGCAGGGTTTTCTTGTAAAGCTCCTCTTTCCGCTCAGCAGGAGCATGAGCAAGCAGAATCCTATCCCTGTGCAGGGCTGCTCACAAGGATGCTGGAACACCAGTGTCTCCACAATGGGGCTCTGTTCACTCACTTGGCATTAAGTTTTGACGCTTTTTAGTGTTTGGAGAGAAAAATAATGCTCATTTTCTGGTTGCAGTGTGTGGTTTATGGAAGCCAAAGGAGCATCATGGTGCTGCAACCCCCTGTGCAATCGCACCCCAGCACTCTACCCCATGAATGCCTGGGCTTCCTCACAGCACTTCCCAGCAGCTTTGTTCTCAGAACATTAGGAGTATCTGTGCTTTGTAGGGGGGGTGAAAATGATGGTTCAAATAAATATTTTACTTCTCTTTCCAAGGAAAATGTATGAAGGAAAGACACAAATCACTGTCTTTCCAATGCTCCAATTCTTAACGCTGCCCAGTAGAAAAAATCAGAGATTTCATGGAAAATTGAATGCAAATACGCACAGAAACACATTTCAAGTCTTACTAATGATATTTAACCTGAGAATGAACCACTGCTTCCGTCAAGCTCTGCAGCAATACAAAGCTTATACAGCACAAACTGAACCTTCATCCTGCAGAATCTGAGCTTTTATTGATCAAAAAGGTCAATATTGAGGCAAAAGGATGGCAAATGACTTACAGGTTTTGACTGGAAGAATCTGAGGCTGAGATACAGAGGTAGGTCATGTCCTGCAATACAAAAATGGTTGAAATAATAGGGTAAGTAATAAGATACTTGCAAGAAACACAAAAAGCCTATTTTTTTTCTCTTTTCTCTTTTCCCGTATGACCCTTAGGTGAGGGGGAAGCCAAAATACGCCGTTGGATACCAACACGCTGCTCCCAGTGGACAGAGAGAACCATGACAAGTCACATCCAGCCTACCTCAGGGTCTTTCCCCCCGACAATTTCATCCCATAGGAGAAATCAGGCTATAGGGAACTCCTATAGGAACCCCTCCAATCTGAGCCACCCCTCTCCTGGGGCCCCAACCGGTGAGCCCCATGAGGAAGACGTGTATGAACACACACTGATGAAGCTGCTCTCATCAATGAGTTATTTCCTCCCAGCCCTTTATGGTACACAATAAATCATCCTGCTGCATGTTGGTGTAGGTCAGATTACTTTCCTTTCTTAAAACATCACTTCCTCTAGCTTCCCTGTTCCGAGCTAAAATTAGATCCTTTTCATCCGAGGTTCTTTTTTTTTCCCCTTTTCATGCTTTTTATTCCCTTTTCTTAGCAAAATAGATGGAAATCCTGACAGACAGTGCCAAAACAGCCAAGCACAGGGATTGCCCCATCTCCAGTGGCTCCCTGTGGCATCATAGATTGGTTTGGGTTGGAAAGGAGCTGAAGATCATCCAGTTCCAACCCCTTGCCATGGCCATCACTATGGAGAGGTCCCCCTTATGCTGACCAATGCCATGGGACGCCCTCAAGCGCAGGGTAAATTGGGAGGCTGGAAAAACAGGATTATTTGAGGAGGGAAGGGGCAGCACAGGATGTGCATAGGGATATCTGTCTGAACCCATGCTGCAAGCACAAGCATGGACAGTCTTTCCTATGTATCACCTGTCCATCCTACCCATCCTCCCTACCCCAGTCCCATTTTCATCCCTGCCACCCTGCAGCCTCTCATGGGATGGGGACAAGGTGGCACTTGCCAGCTTCCCATGGAATGACTTTGGGCTGCTCCCTGCCTGGAAAAACAGTTGGAAAGGCCAGGATAGGTAGATCCAGGCAGGAGCTTGGCAGGTAGAAGGGGACCACTCATCATGCAAGGGCATGAGGATCAACAATCAAACAGCAGCAGGTTTTGTGGGATGATAGATTCCCAAAACCTGGAAACCCACTGATCCTGGCTGTGGATTCCCAAAACCTGGGAATCCATCAGTTCTGTCTGTGGATGCCCAAAACCTTGAAATCTACAAATCCTAGCCGTGGATTCCCAAAACCTGGAAATCCACCAGTCCTGGCTGTGGATTCCCAAAACCGCACCTGATACTAACCAAACCTCTGCACAGCAAGAAGAGCCAGCACACTGTCTAAGCCACTGCACCAACCAGTAGAGCAGCCAAAGCAATCTCACTGCTCCCTGTACCCAAATCCCAGGCTAACTGCCAGGCTCCCAGTGGCTTCCCCTTCCCAATGTTGCCCCCGTCCCACCTCGAGGAGCGGGGCCACTCGTGGGAACAGTGCTGGGGTTTGCGGTTGCGGAGCAGGGGCTGTGATTGACACATTGCTCAACCCACCATGCCTTTCCGGTTCCCCTTTCCTCATGCCTCCTCCTGGCTTGCTCCGTGTTGTAAGTCACCGTGTGGTTTGTTACCCATCTGGCCATGCCCTTAGCACCACCAGCACCAGCTGCTGCCCCTTCCCCAGCCTCAAGCCGTTTCTCTGCACCCATTTCATGCAGCCTCTTTCCTCTTCTCTCTGCCCCACTGCACCTTACTCAATGCCTTAGTGAGGAAAGGGCTCAAGCTGATGTTTTGATGGGGCTACTTATCTATTGTAGTCCCAAATGATGAGGGGTACCTGAAGTCCCCTCTGCGACATCCCAGGATGATGGATCCCAGAAGGCTCTTTTGCTCTCTGCAGCATTCCCGGATCAGAGAACCATAGAATGGTTTGCGTTGGAAAGGACCTTAAGATCATCCAATTCCACCCCCCTGCCATGGGCAGGGACACCTCACTCTAGACCATGTCACCAATGGCCCCATCCAACCTGGCCTTGAACACTGTCAGGGATGGGGCATTTACCACTCCTTTGGGCACCCTGTGCCAGCGCCTCAGCACCCTCATAGGGAAGAATTTTTCCTTATATCCAACCTGAACTTCCCCTGTTTAAGTTGAACCCATCACCCCTTGTCCTATCACTGCAGTCCCTAATGAAGAGTCCCCCTCTGGCATCCTTGTAGCCCCCTTCAGATACTGGAAGCTGCTCTGAGGCTTCAATGCAGCTTCTCTTCTCCAGGCTCCAGAGGGTGGGTGCTCCAGCCCCTGAAAATCTTCGTGGCCCTCCTCTGGACTTGTTCCAGCAGTTCCATGTCCTTTTTATGTTGACGACACCAGAACTGCACACAATACTCCAAGTGGGGTCTCATGAGAGCAGAGGGGCAGGATCACCTCCCTCGACCTGCTGGTCACACTCCTTTTGATGCAGCCCAGGATACTGTTGGCTTTCTGGGCTGCGAGGGTACACTAAAGTGGCTCATGTTCATTTTCTTGTTGGGTAACACCCTCAAGTCCTTCTGCTGCTCTGAATCTATTCTCGGCACAATCTGGAGCTATATCAGTCCCCTTTTCCTCTGCAGCACCCCAGGATGATGGACCCCAACAGTCCCCTTCACCTCTGCATCCTTTGCACCTCCAGCACCAACCGTCCTGCCTCAGTTTCCCCACCCGCATTCCGAGGGCTCCACAGCGCTCCGGGCTCAGCAAAGTTCGGATGGTGACACAAGGACCGGGACCCCCGTTCTGAGGCGCCCGGGACTGCTCCGGTCCCGCTGGTGTCCCCCCACGCGCTCCCCCCTGTCTGGGCCATCGGCGGTCCCGGTGCCTCCATCCGCGGGGCGCCGCCGCCCTCTCGCGGTGCTCCCGGCTCCCGGCCCCGCCACTGCTGCCGTCCCTAAACCCCAAAGAGTGAGGGGCAGTGCCCTCCAGAACACCCGGGTCCCCCTCCTCTTAAAGCGAAGGCTGAGCCCCTTTGGGTGCAATTCAGCATCGCATGGTGCGAATCAGTGCAAGTCAGTGCAAATCAGTGCAAATCACTACAAGTCAGTGCAAGCCCAGCATTGCTTCTCTGTCCCATGCCAGGAGAACACCGTGTGTGTCCCAGTTGCACCCTCCCAGTCCCTAACCCCTCTGGAGGGGCTTCACAGACATCCCAACCCAAGCACTTACCTCCAGCACTGGCTTGGCCCTGTTGTGGATGGAGAGGATGTGCGTCACCCCGTTCCTCCGCAGACTCTCATGGTCCTCAGAGTCTGGAAGAGGGAGAAGCACAGGATTTACCTGCAGGATCTGATGGACCAAGCACCCACCAGCACCCCATATCTGTCATTACAAGCCCCTTTGTCCCCCCATTCCCACTGCTTTTCACTCTGCTTGGGAAGGAGACGAGGCATCACGATGCACCTCCTTCAAACAAAATTCCCCCTGAACAACCTGGATATTTAGCAGACTCCCCTCAAAATACTCTTGGAAAAGGCTGTTGTGTCCTCACTGTTGGAGGAAACACAAGCTTCCTGCTCCCTGCAGGGCCCAGAGATCCCAGCACGAAAGCCAGGCATTGTCCCACTGTAAATATTGTCTCAGCAAACACAGGGGAGGTTTCCAGCCATGCCGGGGTTTCCCAGAGCTCCGGCACTCCCTATGGATATCTATTTCCTGAGCTAGAGCTGCACAGGGCCACTTGTGATTGGGATGGGGCTATCTGGGGGATTATGGATAATGTTGAGGTCCTCAACAGGGAGCAGGCACAGGGAGCACAGAGGAATTCCTCCAGCCCCATGGATCTCACAGCAACACAGAGGTGGGAACACAGGGAATCACAGGGGAATGTACTCACCACGGATGTTCCCAAGATAAAGGCCTTTGACAATCTGGGAGGTGACAGAAAAAGAGAGATTTAAGGCGGTGCCAGGCACAACATGCATCAGACGTGGTGAGAGCATTGAGCTGCATGTGTGGTACCAGCAGGACCAGAGCATCTGGCACCAAATCCCCCCAGGCAATGACAAACCAAGCATCTAATTAGTGAACCACCTTCACTAATGAACAGCAAAGGCTGAGCCCACTGAAGCCACCATCCCAAACCCCTTTAGGAGCACAGAGCTCAGGAAAACTCAGCGCACCAATGGAAGGGGCTCGTGCAGGGCCCTGTTTTCCCATCAGAAATGGGCTGAATTACTCAGAAACAGCTCAGCCCATCCCAGCTCCTCCTTCAAGGTGGGGGTCCAGCAGGGACCCCACCTCCCCATCTCCTGCAGGCAAACCAGCCGTGCTGCAGCTGGGATTTGTTTATCTATTCTATAGCAACCACCTCTTGCAAACAGTTTCAAAGTTTGCCTCTGCCAGCAAGGGATAAATAGGCAAAGGCACAGGCTATTTATATCACCTCTCTGGGCAGGATGCTGCAGTAAGTGCCATCAAGCATGTGGAGCTGGTCTCTGACTCACTGCTGCAGGGTTATGGAGGAGAAAAGGGGGCAGCTCTGAGTATTTTTGGGGTCTAAGAACCCACCAGAGCCATTTACCGAGGCATAGAAAGGAAGAGCTGACCTGTTTGCACCCCTCTGGCAGAAGAACCTTGGTTTGAGAGGCTGTAGGAATGGCACTGGGTCACATCCAGCCCACCTCCAATTCAGCTGAACCCCAGCACATCCGTGGGGTGCAAACAGCTGGATTCAGCAAATGCCTGTGCCCAGCATGGCACAAGCTGTTGCCAATAGAAGGGGGACACTGAACCCTTCAGCTCATCAAATCAAAGCTGGATCCTGCAGCACAAACGCGTTTGCACCAACCCCAATCCCTGGCAAAGGCAGCCTGGGCTCCCCAAGCAGGGTCGGTGGCACCGGGGGGGGGGGTAAAAGCCATTCTGTAGGTGAGGCTGCATGCACAGGGCATGAAACCCTGGTGTTAAACCACACCAGAGCCATCCAGAGAGAGTTTGCCCTGATCTGGTCTCTCTGCTGTTGTCTCAGGGTCTAATTTTAAACCGAATAACGCACATACCGAGCGGTTATTTAAGGACAGCAGCAGAAATTGATCCTCTCTGTCAGCCCTGGAGCTCAGCTGAGCAACAAGCAGCAGCAAAACACCACATTCCCCTTTGCTGTGTGTAGGTGCTCAGCACAAACCTGTCCCAGGGGTGGCAGGGTAAGGAAATTCCCCTGCAGGAACCTCCTGGAGATGCTAATGCCAATGCCTTACCACCCAAGGGACAAGCAAATAAAGCTGTACCGGTCTGGTAGAGCTGTAGCTGTACCAGTCCTCTTTACCCTCTGCAGTATCCCAGGATGATGGATCCCAACAGTCCCCTTCACCCTCTGCAGCATCCCAGGATGATGGATTCAAACAGTCCCCTTCACCCTCTGCAGCATCCTTTGCACCTCCGGCACTCACGGGCACTTTGCTCATCACCTCGGATATAAACCCAGTGATCACCGTTTGCTTTCTTAATTCCCCTTCTTAAGTGCTTCGGGCTTCAAATGGGAATAAGAAAGGCAATATTCAAAGTATTTTACTTAGAGCATTGTGGATGACATGGTTTAGTGGAAGGTGGGCAGGGGGTTGGAACTGGATGATCTTTAAGATCCTTTCAAACCCAAACCATTTCATGACCATGGTGTCTCTGAAAAAGCATCCCCCTGTGCTGCAGAAGGTCTTGCCCAAGGACAAGGTGGCCACCATCCCGCTGGCACTCAGTACCTTGCTCATTCCGCTCCCCATGGTTTTCCTGTCCCCAGGATCAGGATTCAGGTGGCTCCTCAGTATCCAAGGCTATCTGCAAACAAACACCCAAAAATCACAGTCAGGACGATGAGATCCACCACCTCCCAATAGCGCATCCCTCTGCCAACAGCAGGAGGAAGGGGAACATATGCCAGAAGGGGAGCATGCAGAGCCCTGGCAAACTCAGCTCACTCAGTGGCCATAGGCTGCTCCAGCAGGTCCCTGCTCCGTGCTCTAGGGTGAAAGGGTTGGAAGAGAGTGGCTGCTGCCAGGCAGGGGAGGAGGAAATAAGGATCCAGGGCCATGGTGAGGCTCAGGTTTCTATCCTGGGCTCGATGAGGCTTTCACAGCCCTTTAGGGAGAGTGAAGGGGAGGATGTTCCCAGCAGGAATAACTCTCTTGTCCCAGAGATGCTTCTGGATGTCATTCTGGCATGCTACAGGCTGGTACAAGACCTGCACTCCATGGGATTTCTCTCCCATTCTTGCTAATTTATCCCAGTCACAGGAACGAGAGCAGAATACAGAATAAGGAACTTACATCAAAAACCAGAGCGTGGCACGAGTGACCGGCAGTTAATGGAGCACTGGGGATAAATCCATCCCCCCATCCCTGCAGGAATGGAGCTAAGAGGAGCAGTAAAGCAGCACTGCTATTCCAGCACGTGTTTCAGAACATCCATTTCCAAAGCAGATCTGCCTAGCAGCTTGCTGGCACCTTCCCAGCTGAACGCCATCAGCCTGCCAGAGCCACCAGCTATATGAAGAGCAGAGGAAAGCAAACCACAAGTGCATCAAAAACCCTGCAGCCATCACCAGGCTGTGATTCTGTCACCCTTGTTACGTCCTCAGCGCCTCAGAGATTAAGTGCTTCACCTAAGGAACACTTCAGATGTAGGAAAGGGAGCACATGGCTTAATTCCCATCAAATCATCTCATCTGAAAAACCTCCATCTCTCCGGAGGGGAAAGGCTGTCCAGCCCCAGCACAGCACGTCACCACATGTGGCTGAGGCCACCCCAGGGTTTCCACCTCAGCTGCTAAACATGTACATAGATTTAAACGCAAGGCAGGAAGAGAGCAACTGAAGTTGAAGCTTGTTTTAGTCTTCAGAGGTGTTTTTAAGCTGAAGGCAGAAGTTTGCCTGCAGAAAGCCACGTACAGACTAGCCAAACTGAGAAACTCAGCAGCTACAGACACAGCAAAGGCACCGCCTTTTTTAGCTCAGACCCTGAAAACATTAAGCCATGAACCAGAACTTGTCCAGCCCACTGTGTTTAATAAAATTCCATATGTTCTGACTAAATACAGACGTTTTTCCCTCCCCACTCTGCACCGGCCCCCTCCAAGCACCATTACCTCGCACATAAGGCAAGGTGTGAAACACACCTTGGAGTTCCATCTAAACCTATTCTTGGTTGAACTAGATGTAGTAATTCCCTCTCTTCCTCGCACTCCCTTCATGAGGACAGACAGAGCAGAGCTGCCCTCCACCACACACCCTGCTCCCTTCAACTTGGCCTTTTCGAGCGCTGACATGCTATTTTTGGAGTGGTTACAGGATGCAGAGGCTCTGTCGGAACTGTGATCTGCTTACCTTACATGTAGCTCTGACCTCTGCGCAGGACGGCTGGCTGTGCCCCAAAGACATTCCCTTGAACACACACCATCTATGACGAGATCACCCAGAAAAGCTCTGCCCCTCAGATTCCCATCACTCCACACACATCCATACACCAATAAAAGGACACCTTCAAGTTAACCAGACATTTATTAGCCTCTATGTAGGTGAGAGAGGTTGTTCCAGTACACAACAACGAGGTCACACACAGGTGATGGAATCATTTCATATTCAAGCAGAACAGCCTGTACTGAGTTGCTTTACTTCTTCCATTCGTTCTTCTCGAAATCCCACTGGGAAGAGATGCCTTCCACGGGATTAACCCGCATGTCCAACATTCTCTTTGTCTGCGCCGACACCCACTCATCAGAGAAGGTGTGCGGAATAGGGCCGTACACTGCAATTCAAAGGTGGAATCACATCACGATATGAGGCTGGGAACTGAAGTTTCACTAATGAAAAGCTTTCCCCCCCCCAAAGCCATAGGTGCCAATCACCCACACATCATCATCTCTTCAAACCTGCATTCCCTACATACAAGTCCTGAAGCACTCAGCTCAGGCCGGATTCCCAGATCGATTCCCTAGCCATTTCCGTTCATCTCTAAAGGCCTGTACCAAGACAACAAGCTCCTACTTTCACTGCAAGTAGATGAAGCCTCAGGACACAGAACAGCTCATTTAATTGCATGCTCTGCCTCGCGGCAGCTGGAAGACTCCCTTGGGGGAGCAACATTAGCTGGGAATGAAGCCAAACGTGGCAGAAACCCAAATGTTTACTACCAAGGCAGCAAGAAGCTTTTGCAACAGCAGGTTTCAGAGAGGGGAAGCTCTGGGATCAGTGGTATCACCACTCTTTCCCCTCCCTTTCTTTTCCTCCCACCAAAGCTCTCTTCATCACCTTCACCTTTCAGCGAGAGACCGAGTACTTCCACTGCATCCCTGCTGATCTCCATGAAGCAGCTCCAGAACTGAGTTTTCAGAGACTAACAAACAGCAAGTGCCAGGAGGGCACCAGCACGGCTGCTGGATACACCACAGACTCCCTGGAGCAGCTCACAGCACATCTCTCATTTCCCATCACTGTTTTCCCCATCAGGTATCAACTGATGTTGCTCTTCATTTAAGAGTTAACACCGTACGGTGTTTACTTACTAAAGTGTTTCTGCCAAATGAGGATCAAACCAGTTAAACCGAGAAAGAACAGCACTCCACCAACAACAGTCTTCCACTCATTTGTTCCTTTCTTCATTTCTGCATAGGTCTCATTAAATTTGATACGATACACTGCAAAAAAAAAAAAAAAAAAACAAACAAGTTAAAAGCATCAAATTATTCCTTTCCCTTTTGCTGTGACTTGCAGGCCGCATGCCACGTTCCAGAAGCAGGTGACAAAAGCCTAAAGCAAATCAAAAGCAACGTTAAAGAGCTTCTGAATTAGCTGGACTCTCCTGCACCAGGACCAAGGCCCTCGTGCCATGGTAAATGAGTTGTTTCACCATCACCACGTGACTCACCCCCCAGCAGGTTGAGGTTTATCTCTACTTTACAGATTATTGTAAAGTTGCATTATCAGTCAAAGAAAGGAGGAGAAACAGAGTTCTTCTTCCTCCCTCCCAACTCCCAGCAGTTATTGCAACTAAACCTTCTGAGCATGAATCACTTCAACAGAAGCACTTGTATCTCAGAAGGTCCGAATGAATTTGACATTCAGAACATCACTTTTGGAGAGTGCTTATCCATACTAGAGCCATTCCCAAAGGAGTTTTGAGCCTTCCGCTTTTGACAGGGGCAGGCACAGCATGTTCTCAGAGCAGGTTCTCACTGGCATACCATGATGTTAGTTTGAAGACAATGCAGGTTTTTTTGCAAGTCAAAGCACCTGTCTGGCACTTTAATCAGCCACAATTTGGCAATGCTGAGGTCAGTGGTCATTAACACTGCAATCCCCAGCGTTCATTTTTACTCAGCTGCACTAGCTACTGCATATTGTTGTAAGGAGATCTGGCTTGTTGAAAGTAGATGGGAATCAATAAATAAATATAATCATTATTTTCTAGAAAAAAGAAGAAATTGCTGGCCTTGACCTCAGGTACGTAACAGACACCACAGCAGGAATGTCTGACTTTGAAACAGCACCAAGGATCCCAGAAACACCATGCACTGAACCCTGCATGTGTAAGCACAAGCAGCTCTACTGGAATTAACAAAGCTCCTCACGGCAGAGCCATCAGGAGGCAAAGGGGTTAGTGGCTGCACTACCAGGTTGTCAACAACTGACACACAACAGGTTACATCACTCTCTGTTGGTAGGTGTAAGGTGACTTAAAGCCCCCACAACTTACATTCAACTTTCTCATCAGCAGACAGAGCAGTCCAAGATGCCTTTTCCTTCTCTTTCAGTGCCTGCTGCTGAGCAGAGAGATCCCTCACAAAGGCCACTTCAGGCAGGGGAATATCACGGCGGTCAACATAGGCCGGGAGGCTGAAATCATCCGCTTTGACAACACCAGCTGCACACGGGAACAGAAGAGACACACAGTTTCTGACTCTGCACAAACATCTCTTACTGGCTACAATACAAAAAAACCCAGCAGCTCAGTCAAAAAAAGTGATGTCACTAAAAGAATCCAGGAGGGAGAAGACTTCCAGGTGAGGCATTTAAACGGGCGCTATTTTAAGAGTGAAAGAATAAAACAGGAGGGGGATATATATAAAAGGTAATATCCAAAATCACTTTATTAATCACAGAATCACAGACTTGTTTGGGTTGTAAGGGACATTAAAGCTCCTCCAGCTCCAAACCTGTCATGGGTTCAGCAGTAGCAATCGTTTTTCTCCTTCTTAGTAGCTGGTGCAGTGCTGTATTTTGGCTTTAGCCTGAGAACAACACTGATAACAATGATGTTTTAGTTGTTGCTATGTAATGATTACTCAGATCAAGGACTTTTCAGTTTCATGCTCTAACAGTGAGGAGGGGCACAAGAAGCTGGGAGGAAGCAGAATCTGGACACCTGACCCAAACTAACCAAAGGGGTATTCCATACTACAGCAGCTCATGCCCAGTATGGAAACTGGAGGGAGTTACCTGGGAGGCCCAGATCACTGCTCAGGTCAGGCTGGGTATCGATCAGCACGGGTGGTGAGCAATTGTGCTGTGCATCACTTGTGTTTGTTTTCCTTTTCCCCTTTCAGTTTTATATTCTCTCCCCTTATTATTACCTTTATCATTATTATTACTAGTGGTAGCAGCAGTGGTTTGTGATAACAAAACCTAACCCTAGTTACTGGACTGCTCTTATCTCAGCCTGTGGGAGCTACACTCTTTCAATTTTCCTTCCCATCCCTCCAGGAGTGAGGGGAGGAAGAAGCGGGGGAGCGAGCAGCTGCATGGTTACCGGCTGGGCTTAAATCACAACAATCCCCTTGCCACAGGCAGGGCCCCCTTCCACTAGAACAGACTGCTCCAAGACCCTGTGTCCAACCTGACCTTGAACACTGCCAGGGATGGAGCAGCCACAGCTTCTCTGGGCACCCTGTACCAGCACCTCAGCACCCTCACAGGGAAGAGCTTGTGTCTAAGAGCCCATCTCAATCTCCCCTCTGGCAGGTTAAAGCCGTCCCCCCTGTCCTGTTCCTACTGGCCCTTCTCCCAAGACCCTCTCCAAGTTTTCTCCTTTCAGGCACTGGGGCCTGCTCTAAGATCTCCCCGAAGCCTTCCCCAGGCTGAACCAGCCCAGCTCTCTCAGCCTGTCTCTGTTTTCCATCTTGGTGTCTGCCGGGCCCTCGACTTCTGCCTCCTCCCCACAGCCCTGCCTGCGCCTCCACAATGCCATCTGCTGGCACCGCCTGCTCGTCTCTCCCACCACCAGCCCCAGCATCCCTCCTCCATCCCAGCCCTCCTCTTACCCAAAAACCAAGCAGTAGCTTTTTGTGTTCTTCCCCTACACCGCTCCTCCCATCACCCTCACTAAAACACCAAAGCAGTATTTGGTATTTATAAAATACCACCTACCATGTCCATGAGCTCTCAGGCAGATGGAGGTGGAAATGGCTCTCTTCCCAACGAGGCTGAATGCCCTGGAAGCCAACATCCTGTCAGCACAAAACAGCAGCAGGTAAGTCAAGGTGAGGCAAAGACATCAAACGTACAAAGGTGAAATAACGCCGTTTTCCAGGAGTCTATAAAAAACGCAGGCCAGAGCCTTCCTGTCCCTCCAGCACTCGGTTTTCAGAGCCACTCCCTCACCAAAGTGACTGGGATGAAACCTCCCTCTCCCTGTTTCCAATGCCAGTCCCCTGCACTCACACTCCAAGGCATTCCCTTGTTTAACTCGGCCTTTCTAAACGCTTTCACTCGGTAACAAACCGTTACTTGGCGCAACCCAGGAGCTTGAAACGAGAGCCCAAACGCACCCCGCAGCCACAAAACGCCTCAGCAGCGCCCAACGCCGGCGCGCCCGGCACAAGGACACACTCCCCGCTAACGCCGCATGCAGCAGACCGGCACCGGCGGTGCAGGACACGGTTCTATATCCCCCCCCCCCACCCCCCTGACCTTGCCGCGGGCCTCACCCCCAGCGCTATCACGAGAACACCCGA